>LPNX010243981.1:894960-981856 GCA_001517045.1 Pseudotsuga menziesii
GGATATCTTGTCACGTGATGTGAGGTTTTGCAAATTTAAGACTTACTAAACCTTTATGGTACCAAAAGAGCCATTGCTGTATATGAAGTTACCAAAAATAAAAATAAAAAATAATTATAAAATACATGGAGGATAGTACAATAATAAAATATGAAAAGTAATGACTAAAAAATAAATATAAAAAAAAACTTAAACCAAAATCTATCAAGAAAGAAAAAGAAGTTTAAGATTAGAAAAGAAAATTATAACTCAAGAAATTAGATCTTTTTGTTACTTGAGAGGTTAGAGTTTAAGGTAGATCTATGCTTGTTGATACCAATTTATGATTTAATGATTTTATGATTTTAAAAAAATACTTACAAATTAAACATAAAAAAACATAATGTGTCACCAATAACAAATTAGGTGTCACGTGTAACAAAAGTCAAAATTTTTAAAGGATAATTGCCAACCAAGTATTTGGGTATTATTATTATTATTATACAAAACAATACAGTACTCCATATATATAAGCCCGATTAAAATATTGAACGTAGACAAATGTAAAGGTTTATATTTTTCCATAAGAAAAAACCATAACTTTATTTGAACCTAAAAAGTTGCATTCTTAACAAAGTCTATAAACTTGACCATCATATCAATCTAAAATATTCAAATATTGTTTCGCTAATGATCTCCACTATATCATAGTGGACATATTCAAAATTGTTCCGTAACAATATATCCACGATAGAGAATCCTGAGTATAGCATTTCAAAACCAAACAGTACAAAAAGGTTACCTCAAGTACCAATGAATTGACAAAAACTTCTTGCTCATGGAGGTTCCCAAATAAGATCATGAAAATAGCCCACCGATAAAACCAAATTCTCTTAAAAAAAAATGTAACATTCACGGTAACGCATATTCAAACGTTCCTTGGATAAGTAATGTGCTTAACCATTCTACTCCTTGAAAATGTGAGAAAACAAACCTTGTAACAACCTCTAAAATCACACAAAAATAAAATTGTTTTTACTTACTACATGGGGTTTTAGGATTCACTAAACAATTTACACAATTGTTACTACTCATATTTCTTTGGTCACATATATAATATTTACTAATGTTGGTTAATTGTTAATCCATGCTATGTCAATTCTTATTTTTAACAAAAAAAAATTCTAAAATTAGATTGTTGTTGGAAGGCAAATTGTCTTTATAGTTGATGGTCTCTTACTTAAGTTGTGCAGGGAGTTAATTCATAAATCTTACTTAGTCACTATGACTAAAGCATAAATACTTTTATTTACTATGTGCAGGTTTGGAGTACTCTTACAAAACCTCACAACGAACTCCTCAACAAACTGCTAACTCGGTCAGAGTTCATACATCCTAAGGTTTTGAAAGGGTTTAACCTCTAAAGTTAGAACCCTCAAGGTTACCACCACCAAGCAAAAGCCAAAGTCGGAAACTATAACCTGTGGTAATAGGGGTCCAACCTTATCGTTTGGCGATTACAAAAAGGGTCACATAAAAACATAAATCAGTGAAACTTGTAATACTACCCTATACTCCAATATGGCAGTTTTAAGATTTAAATGGTTTCAATGTCCAATCCGTCAGTAATAAATTTGATATCCCAACGTCGGGACGATTTCCATATTTTCCATAATATCAATCCTTACGATTTTAATGTGGCCTCCAGCTATAAAAAAAAATATGGTTTGTACAACCTTTATGGATTTATTGGGCTTTGTGAGTCGTGCCATCCCATACCTAGGGTTACTGTTTGTCTCCCTTCCTTATTTCCATTTTGCTCTAGGCTTCGGTAAGCATTGGCTCTGTGAAACAGTTTCCCTCATCCTTTAGCAGAGGAGTCTAAAACTCAACCACCCAATCCGACCTTTACCAACGAGAGAGGTGGTTCTTGGGAGTTTCGGTCTGCTGAGAGAAAATCGCATGCTCTTCATTATTCAGTTTCCAAAAAGATATGCTAATCTTAGTTATTTAAAAAATGTACACAGGTATACTTCTGGGACGAAGTGGGGGTCAATTTGGATGCGCAGTCTTGCACTTTACCTGTAAGACTTCTGTTACTTCCTTATGCGGCTCTTGAGCAGGAATGGATGAGAACAATATGACAATAGCTTACCTTCCATTTCGTTTACAACCTCGAAGTGATTTTCTTTTACAATTTTGGTATAATTTCTGTTTGCAAATGTTTTTAAGAAAAATGTAAACCACTCCTATGGGATCGTGGATGACTTGCTACTTATAAATATTTGTTTGTTTTAAAACTGGTTTGTAACCATAAGACCCTTAAGTGGTCGTTCCATTCACTATGTAATGTTCCAGCTTATAAAAAGACTTCTGGTTAAAAAACTCTTTGGATAATATAAAGTTTTAAATGTTTTATGTTGTTTTGGAAGGCACTTGTAAATTACAGACTTCACATGAGTCTGACCTGCGAGGGTTTTTTCCTTTTGGATTTAAGATTCTAGTAATGAGGCCGCGAGCCTTCGTTCGTAGACCATTTGCATCGAAAATCTCTTAAGAAACTAGGTTGTATGTTTATTGAAAAATCCGTCGGCTTTAATAGAGAAAAAGTAGCAGAGATCATGGAACTGGTTAGAGGTTTCGTTCTTGAGGTAGCATGGTGATATTGTTTTTAATTTCTTAAGGTAGAATATAATAAAATACCAATCATATTTACTGTATCTTGATAGTCAGGCTGTAAACCCTACTCTGAAACATTCTACTTTTGGTTTGAGAAACGAAACTACTGACATGAAATATTTATTGCAAAGGCCTGTAAGGGTTCTTCCTGTAGTTATATTCAGCAACATTTTTTTTTTTGAAGAACACAGTCTGAAGTTTTAATGGGGTTAACACAATTCTTAGTATGATTCTTGTGAGTTAGATCTTCATTAGTCTAACATTGTTTTAACATAGAACTTAAAATTGATCCTATTCTATAATACTTTACTATTACTTAGTTTAATAAAATCTAACCATAGGATTCTCAAAAAGGTTAAAACCCTAAGGCTATTCAGGGTCTAGTTTTTCTTTTTGTTAGATTAAAATGTCTTACCCTGTTAGTTCGGTTATGATTTAAAATAAGTAACTCTAGAACTAAATAGATCTCTAATCTATAGATAAGTTCTGCAGATAACAACACATGTTAAACTAATGGGAAGCCTGGATATAGTGTTATGGTTGGTCAATAACTTGACCCGGTGTTAAATAGATAATTTAAATAGTTAAGGACTGTATTTGAAGGTGCCTTTAAAATAAAATAATGATTCTCTTTATTTATTTTGGAAACCTAGTTAGTTACCTTCGATTTTTAACTTTATTAAAAGGAATGTGAAACAAAGAGAGTATTAATGAAAGACTGAAAGACTGAGAACTGTTCTTCAATTGATTTTTCAACCCTATGTCTTGAACATATAATTATGTATAAGGGTAGATACTTGTATTTAAATTCTATATCTAATTTTATTTTCTAAATTTTAGATTAATTTTATTTTCTAAATTTTAGATTGATTTATTAGGTATACTTACCTATCTTTGGAAAATTAGATGGTAGTTTTGTATTACAATTGTGCTGTATAAAATAAAAATAGACTAAATGGTTTACAGAACATAAATATAAAACAACTCTATTCTCTAAATCTACATAGATATTCATTCTTTCGTGTACTATTATTCCACATAATTTCATATTTCCTCTACTGCAGTACGTCACCTCGGTGAGGGGAAAAATACATGAAATAAATTCAATTCATTTATGTTCTAATTAGTTTTTCTATACAGCACATCATCAAAAATCTGTTGAGTAACATTTACCTAAGAATATAACAAAAAATGATTTCAACCTACTTAAACATTAGAGAATAACACTTTACAGTTATAGGAATGAAACCTGGAAGTTTTTGCTGGAAATAAACAAAACTAACACCTTGGGGAGACTGTTCCACCCAACCTATTCCTGAAGGAGCCAAATCACTTGCTTAGGACCCCCGAGCTTGCTCACTGTACCAACTAGGATGGAGATTTCTGCTACACAACAGACTTCTATAACTCAGCAACAAACTTATCTTAGCAATTCACTTTAGATATCACCTCATCAAATTCTTTGTGTGTCTAACTTTTCAATTTGCAACAATCACAAAGTTCATTCTCTAAGAAGATCAGAATGAGTGGTGAGCCTCCCGATCAATTTGATGGTTTATAGAAGATTGCCTAGGTCTTAGGGTCAGTTTGTAAATTAATGAGCCTCCCAGCTTAGTTCCCCCTCTTAGGGAACATGACCACTTTTTAGGAATTATGCTCCTCGAACATCTAGAAAGTGAATGTTAGTGCTACCACTTGTCAATCAACCTTTTACAGCTGCTCCTTCCTCCTAGTGGTAGTGAACACTCATTTAAGAGTCTTGGGTGAATAGGTGTTTCCTTTTATTAATTAATAAAATAAATAATTCTTCAATTACAATCATCCTTGACCCACTTGGGCATAAACCTTACAATACAAATTTAACATAATGTTTTGCTGAAAATAATAAATATTTTTTTTCCAATTTTTTGGTATGTTACAAACCTTCTCTAGCTTCAACTTCAAATCGTTACATTCCTCTAGAAGGGACTACAAAATAGTATTATGGCATAATTTCCCCTTACTATTTGAGTTGATTATGACTTTTGAGTCCCCAAAGACTTGAAGAATCATTATGCTTTTTCCACTACTCGTAATAATAAGAGTCTAAGAGCTTAAAGTTTTGCATAATTGTTGGTTCCCACCTCAAGAGAAAACTTGAATTGAAACTTTAATTCCTTTGAGATATGTAATACTCCACTTACTCATGTTCTTGATTTTTCATGCATAACAACTCCGTCAAAAAAATACTAAGAAGAGTTTGCATAATATCCTTCTTTTTTACCAGCCGAGGAGGAATGGACTAATTACGACCTTGAGGAAAACAATCACAAGCATTTTTTAACACAAAATCAGATGACTTAAATGTCTGATTTTCAACATATTGATGTCAACAATTCGACAATCCTCTAATTTTTTAAACATCAGTTGAATTCTGTCAGTTTTCCGAAAATGAAAAACCTCATCGGATTTCCAACACACAATGGTCGCATTTTGGATGGATATTTTTTACTCGTAGTTGTTGGAAACTCAACAAATTTTGCTTCAAGGATATCGGTTAGCTGATGACACGTTCACTTTTTATATGTTGGTTAACCAATGGACCATCCTCTTCGGATGCATAACCACATCATCGGATGATCTAGAAATTCGACGACAAATTATCATTGACATTTGTCAGAGAAATGTGGATTATGATTCATAGATGTTGAATAACCGACGGCCCTTTCTTGTCGGAAGCATAACCATGTCGTTCGATGAACTAGGAATCTGAAGACAAATTATCATTGAAATGGAGTCACATAACCGAGGGTGTGTGCTTTATATATGTCATAAAACCAATGGATATCCCTCCAACTTCTCGTCTAAAGTATGGTCATGTTGTCGGATTGAATAGAAATACGACAAACAATTACCATTCAAATAGGTTGGATATCCGACAGCATTTCCTTCCTCAATGTCAGATATCCGACGACATTAATTAAATTAAAAAAAATGCCTAGTCATACGAGGTATTAGAGATGAGTCCTTGAAACACCAAAGGACAAGGTTGATCACATTTATGATGAGCATTTCACCAATTTCATCTCTGAGAGGATTATAAACAAGCTCCAAGACATTCTTTGTTTCTAACCCATAAACAATGTCATGGACATGACAATAATTTAAATATGAGGTATCAATTTACATTTGAATCCTATCAAAATTCTCTAAGAGAACCACTCTGCAAATATACACATCTATAGATTCCTTGTCCTCTTTCCCTATTTTTTTGACCCAATTATTGCTTCCATTTGGATAAGATTCTTCCTTTATGAAATTGATGGGTCTTGATGATCCAAATATAAATATCTTGGTAATGAATATTTCATCTAAAGTATGATGTTTGTATTCATTTTACATTAAAAACTTTTCTCCTGCAATATCAATTATTATAGGTTGGACCTTTGGCTAGTGATCCTATGCCAATGCTTCTTCTCACGATCTAGGTTAAAACATGGATTTGGTAGCCTAGGTCTCTTGTTGTACTATAAATCATTTTTTTGGGGAGAATCTAGGGTGTTGTAATAATAAAGTAGTAATTATTTTCAAATCCTCACATGCAAATTCCTTGTAGATTAATGATATTGGGATTGTGAAGATGAGATAGCATAGTTATTTTGTTGCAAAAATTCCTAGAATTACCCTTGTCAATGAGCTTAAGAACTATACATGTTCTATCAGGAAGGATGTCTTTCCACACCATATATAAAGTAAAGAAACTAACATTTATGAGACTCAAACTAGAAGTAACCTTATATAGTTATTTGTAGGAATATTGTTTGATACATGTAGCCAAGATAACCAAATATTTTATGTCAATACCCCATGGTTTGAAAAAGAAACAAGCACTAAATGATATCTAAGTTAGTGCAAAATCTAGTGTATTTATGCTTACTCTTCCATGTACATCAAAATTAGTGAACTATGGAAAATATCCATCCAATACTCTTAAAAATAATCCTTTATTCTTTGTTAGTTACCCTCTCATATGAAAAGAATGCTATGTTTCCATCAAAGCATTTGTTGATCAAATTTCCGTCAAATTCTATGCCAACTTAAATGAATTACTTTAAAATTTAGGTTGACTTGTAGGATTAGTGTCGCAAAATTAACTAATATAATCAATGATCATGGAGGGATAAGATTAAGGGAAAATAGGCATCCTTCCCCGCTTTATAATCTCATATACCTTGTTTTTTTCCAAGATTGAATTCCTCAAAGTGTTGTTTTCTAGTTTGAATCAAATATAAAATTATCCCAACACTGTAGATTATGATATTCAAGATCCATAGACTTAACATTACCCTATAAAACCTTTTGTCTCTCAAAAATTTTACACTAATAGGCTCTATAAGCACATTCACAGGCTTGAGATTGAGATGCATTTTTCTCCAACTGCGTAGATAATCCATCCCTTTGGATATCTCTAAAATTATCTCAATGCAAACATAGAGTGGAATTGGCCAACATGACCTAAAATTGAGTAATATAACTAGATTCAAACTCACCATCTCTATAATGAAATAGTATTAATCAACACCATGTAGGCCTATTCCATAACTTGCATAAGAAATGGGATATACAAATTTTCTTATTCCATGGATTCAATCTTAACAAATTCACATGAGCTATGATATCCTTCATACCCACCTTGATTCCAAGCCATTACGCCTCATAGATTTTACCACTTAGATTCACATTATTTTTTTCCTCAAGTCTCAAGGATTGATCTCTAGCAACTTGCTGAAACACAATTTTGCAAGATATTTTTGCTAAGAACATGGCCATGAGAGACTTGTTTTGTCTTCATTCCAACTTTCAAATTGTCAATTCCATCGCTTATGAGGATAGATTCTTCCCTACACTAAGAAACATGTTTGGTATTAAGACTCTTGTAACATGCTACCACTGTGGTACAAAAATTGGAGTTCTTGGACACAAATGCATGGCAGACATTATCACATTAAGCTTCATTAAAATACACCAATATTGTTGACAAAATGCTTGCACTAAACAATAATAGGGAACATAATGGGGAGAATAACTTAGTAGCATAATGCCATATCATCACAATCAAACACAATAAATTCTCTTTAGTCTTAGTTTTCTGGTATAAGTCCTTAAGCATAGTATCAAAAAATAAAAATGGTACAAAGAAGGCCAAGTAAACAAAATATGAGACTCAAATACACTATCTAAAACATAGTAGCTTCTAGAGATGTATTTTCCCGACATTATCGTATTGTTAAGAGTGAAATTAGTGTGTACAATAGACAATAGTACACAATGAAACAATATATATATCTAGTTACCTTTATATGATTGCACTCTATGTTCAAACATCAAACAATGCATTGGAAAATTCATAGGTTTAAGCCCAAATTCTTGTTTCTCAACGTGGACCACATGAGATGTATTAGGGATGTGAGGCCCTCGACAAAGATGAACCATAGGTCCACATCTGTACATTGTAATTGTTTTATCCTCAGGAAGTTCCTTTATAATTTGAAACTGCAAGATAATTTAAACTAAATTAGTTAATCACAAAATATAATAAGAAACACCATTCTCTGTTCCAAGAATATAACACAGAATATTGAATGCCAACAAACAGTTTTGATATATAGGATCAAATAGTGTGAATGAAATCCAAGGGTTTACTAATTCATAAAAAACAATTGGACAAATGATAAAACATAGATGTCATTTAGCTACAACTGGAGGAAATTAAGTGTGCAATACACAAAATCATGATATTGTTTGCTTTACTAAAAGGCATAAAAATTTGGTAGAATGACCTTGCCTTGAAAGGATTCTCATAAAACATTTCAAGATCCTTCTTTCTTGATAATTCTATTCATTCAAATGGTTTTTTTCCCTAAAAACTCAAAAGATAAGAGCACATTTTTATTCAAGTTCAGTCTTAATAAATGAAATGCAGAGGCACAACACAAACTGCATTATCCCAAATCAAAATCATCTTTTAAAGCACTAAATGTAAATATTCTTTTAGCTAACAAGAAGGAAAGTAGTTAAATAGGTGTCCACAATTCAAAGCAAATAATTTGACATTTTAATGCATATACTTTAACAAGGTCACAATAAAATCATGGCACCATGGAAACATTTCTATTTCTGAGGCTTTTTCTATCCAAAAATGGATAAATTGTGTGTTTCGAAGAGCAAAAAATATAAAATAAATAAATAGAGGCCCCACAAAGGAATTCAGACTCTCATATAACCTGTTTGTGTGTATATAAACTCTTAAAACACATTTAAAAAATACAAAACTTTCAAAAAAAATAAAACCTAAAAAATATCTAAGTTTTGAAATTTTAGGACTTGATAAATATTTAAAGAGTTTCAATGCCATTTCCATTTTTCCTACAATTTTGAAAAGGCAAGTTTCCAAAACTAAACAGGTTCCTTGTCTCATGTGATTTTGCAGCTTAATAAAATACACTTACGAGAGAATCAATAGGTCATCTCAAAGTCAAACCTTTACCTAAACTTGTTGTATACAAAACAAAAAACAAATGTCTTCTAGGAATATAGTATATTAACATATCATGCTGAATTTTTTTATCTCATAGGTATTAACATCAATATCAAAGTTGAAATTGAAATTATATTCATGTACACAAATGCCCAAAGAAATTTAATGGTATTCAAGAAGACAAGATGCAACAATAGCACAAGGTGAGTGCATAAAGCATTTCCCACTTAAAACTAACAATACAAAAAGTGAAATTAATACTAAAACAAAATTAGCAAGAACATAAATGTAAACCCAAATGGAAACACAATGTAGCCTCAAAACATGACATAATGGGGAGCATAACCTTACGTGGTAGATATTGAACGCCGTGTAACATGACGTAAACTTTGATGTGAAGTGAAAGGAACCATTTGTGACATTGACGTGACGTGATAAATAAGAAAGTGTAACTCTAACATCGTAGTATCATAGAAGTGGAAATATAAATCGCATGCAAATTTTTTGCCCAAATTCTTATATGGAACCTCGAACCTCGACGTGACAACCAAGGTAATGTAAATACCAAGCATAATTCCAAGTAAGGCTCGATGTCAAGGCTTTCCATAGGAAAGGAGGGTAGTTAAATTACCATGAGAGTTTATTCATATAGCCTTACAAGCAAGCTATGTGAAACTACGCACATTTATAAGGCCATCAAAAAAAGAGGATAGAACTCTGCTTGGAACCTTAACACCACATAGAGGGAAGGTATGCACTTTTCCTAAAAATTTTGATTTACACGTGGAGAAAATCATATCAGGTGGATCCATATATATTTATAATTTTTTGGGAAGAATATCTAGGAGAGGAATGCCAATAGTGGTGTGCCTTCCCATTTTCCACCTATGCCAGACACATGGAAGGAACATTGGCACTCAAAAGACCACCAAATGACAAAGGGATGTGTTCCCTACCATGAAATACCTTTTTGCGCTTTTAATGATCACAACTACCACATTTTTCACCCTTTCTACCATCTTCTTTCCAAACTTCCGTTTGTTCTTGTATGGGGATGGTGTGTGACCATTTTCCCCCCCGATGGTGATGCACCTGGTCCCTGCAAATCCTCGTACTCGGAGTCTGTAGTCTGCAGTTGTGATGTGTGGGGTGGATGATGAGTCATGTATGTTACTGAAGCTGCTCTGTGTTCTTTAATCAGTGGTTCTCTATTGGTCATTTGTGACACCATGTGCGTGATTTGCATGGTAGTGTGGTTTCATTTACTAGTCTGAAGTTGTGCATTTCTGGTTTAGTGTGATGCTATGTTTGGTTCAGATGTTTGGGACTGAATCTGATACGATCCACCAACTGTTAAACATGTCATGGGAGGTAAAATTAATCTCTTTTGCATTCTTGTTGGCTTTTTCCACAAAGACACTCGCTTTTTTATTTCCCTTCTGTCTATGCAGGTCACGTTGGACGTGAATGCGGGTGTGTGGAGCTGTACATATGGATACAGAGGTGGTTGCGACATTGTTCATGTTTTATACTAGTAGGACCTTGACTCCTACCGGCTTCTCCTTTGTGTTTTTTAACACATTAACTTCTATTAAGGAATTTGTGGATGGACTTTGTTTCTCTACACGTTGTGGAGTTATTTTAGCGTTGGGGTTAAGAATCAACTGAGAAATTTTAATAGTTGCTTAGGTTTTTCTATGGTTGTAAATTTTTGGGTTGTGGTTTCTACTCCATTTGTGGTAATAGATTTGTATCAACCTACATTAGTGTAAACATGGTTTTTGATCACCATGTTAATGGTATTAATGGTGTTGTCTCTGGCTATTTGGTTCAGTTCTCATGCATGGAATTGTTCTTGTGGTTATTTTCGTTAAGTTATGTTTTGTTGCTCTACTTGGACACCATATAATGGTTACATGGAAAAATTTTGATCTTGGGACTTCCATGGAGAATGTTCAATGGTTAAATGGGTTCACTAGGGTCATATTTGTTCTTTTAGGTTGTAATACCTTGTGAACTGTTACCTCTGAATCTCTAAAAATTTGAAAACATCTACATGCAAACTTATTGTGCATTGTTGTATTACATGGTAAAGATGGTTTGTGTAAGATCCCCCTCCCACCTTGAAGACCTAAGAGAAACTACGACTAGTAAAAATAGAAATTAACCATAAAAACGCCCATGAGAAATAGAAAACCCTCACCACAATGAGGCTACTCCTGCTACAAGTTAACCAAGGGAACTTGAGACTTTCTAACATTATTATAACAATGAAGAACATTATATGTATGATGGAGATATACATTTGAGGTATGTAATATTTATGGAACATGTAATGTTACCTGTAATCATGGGACATCACATGGTGAAATAAATTGCATATATATATATATATATATGAATATATTATATGCAGAACATTACATATAAAATAATGAAGAATACTATATATATATATATATATATATATATATATATATATATATGTGTGTGTGTGTGTGTGTGTGTGTGTGTGTTAAAGACATATATTTGTGATATATGTATTTGTGTATTAGAAAGAAAATGATTCCTTGGTGGAAACAAAAATAATATATTAAGTAATTATAAAGTACACAAACTATTATTTCAGTCTTTATAAAAGACCTGGGAAGAAGCAATATGTTGAGGTACTTATAAAGTACATGGAAAGAAAATACTATATATTATTTACATGGACTAGTATTGCAGTCTTTATAAAAGACATGGAAAGAAATAATATATTAAGTATTTATATGAGCTATTATTCCAGACATGGAAGGAAATATTTGTAAAGTACAGAGACTATTCTTAAGATAGATTTTAGTCCTTAACATGAATTGCTATGAAAATAAATGATATATTAGGTGGATCATTATTATATGGGAATTAAAATAATGGTGTTTTTGACACCTAAGGGACTCTTGTGCATTAATGAATAATTAAATAAATGAATAAAAAGCTGCTACTTCCCTCAAGGGAATCACAAGAATTATCCCCGTAACAAGATGGGTTAATTTAATAGAGGAAGAGAAATTAATGTGCCAACGGCTATCAAGCCGTGGAGAGGTAAATCCCTTCCTGAACAGGTGGAATTTCTACATGTTGCAGGGATAGAGAAATGGATGTCTGCGCTCCATAGGGAGAGAATCTCTGCACCCACTAGGCGCATCAATTGCTGAGCTGCATTAAAATGGTGCTCTGAAATGTATTAAGGGGGGAGGAAAGAAAATAAAAAGGGGATCACTGCTTTCAAAAAAGGGAGACATCTGAGTGCGTACAAGGGGAGCTCTGCGCCCTTGATTAGCGAGGATCTCTAAGCCTCATTCTATATAAGCAAGGGTATTGGCGTTTGATGAGAGAGGACAAAGGAGGATGAGTGGAAGATGCACAGGTTGGGGAGATACATAAAAATCCCTGCGCTTGGAGGAGAGAGGGGGCACGGATGGTAGTTTTGGGGAGAGGAGAGATTGGCCTCGAGTTGGAGAGTTGAAAAATGAATAGCTATGGTGGCTTCCTAGGAGGGGGAGGCATGAGCAGAAACATCACGGCAGCCATGGAGAAACCACTACCATTTGAAAATTGCTACAATGGAGGGATGGACACGCTGCCAAGGGGAAAACGACGATGGCAGAATCACGTCCAAAGGAGAACTGCTATCCAGGCAATTTTATGGAAAATGAAACTGGTAAAACCTCCTCGTACTGGTCCTTGGAAATTTTATTTGAAAACACAGATACTTGAAGGTCATTAATTATTATGTGATCAGCTCTGGTAAACCATGGCTGATATCATTTGAGGATATCATTATTTTAATTATTGATAATACCTATAGCTGAGAGTGAGTAAAAGGAAAAGCTAGGGTATCTTAGCCAACTGTTTTACTTACAGGTTTGTGCAAATTCATTTTCTTATAAGTGGGAAAACACCGCTGGTGTATATTGTTTGGAGTGCTCTAGCTTCCTGGTAGGGACCAGATCCGGATAGATCAAACTGCAATTTGATTTTGGTGCCTTGATCTTGGGTTCCTTGACTTGGTGCCTTGACTCTCGACATTGTGTTGCTTTAATACTTTTTCCAGCGTTGAATTTGTAATTCTAGCTCACGGTTCCCGATCGACGTAAGTTTTTTTGTAGTGAATTTTTACATTGGAGGTCTCGCCCTCGAAGAAACTAAAAACTTGCGGGTGTTGATCGTCAGACATTTTGGATCTTCCTGGTACGGGTTCTTTGATAGTCTGAATTTTCTGTGTGTGCATAAAACGATACCTCTGCCTCGATTTAATATCTGAAGCTAAATCGTTCCCAAACTTCATAAAAACTTAGATGGAAATCTCCATTGATAGTGATCCGATTTACGACAGTTCTTGGTTTAAGAGTTCGGTTGAATTTCCTTTACTCATCGTTGGCAATGTATCCCTGTATGTTATGGTCACGACCTCATGTACAGAGACCTAGAACCCATTCCCTTTGCTTGGGATCTGAAATTATTTATATACTTATCGTTTCCAAGGTTCTCCAAGTAGGCCTCGCTTGCCATCGCTTTTGTATCATCTGAGCTTCCATATTCCATGCTCCAATGTCATCGTTATGATATGTTTACAGATGGGAACCTTTTGAATGTTTGGGTGTGAATTTCCCTCTGTTTCTTTTATCAAAAATATGCAGAACTTTGACTGCGTCTGAGCCTGGGTGAAGCATCTTAGTAAGTGCTAGAATGTGCTTCAGCCAGTTTATGTAAATACCGTTTACTACATTTTAGTCCGTTGTATGCATCTCTACATCTGCTTCATAAGTTTTCTGCATCTTGGGTTCTATATATATATATATATATATATATATATATATATTTATTTATATATATAGACAGTTTTCCTGGATTTTAATTATAGACTAAGCTTGGTTCTAAAGTATAATTATGGTTTAGTTCATATCCTGATTGGATACGTCACTGGGTTATATCAGACCTGTAATTCCATAGCCGCTGCCTGTGGGTTGTAGAATGAAACCTATTAGATGCAATAGGCGGCAATACCACTAAGAAATTACTTACTGGGATGAAGAATTACCTACCCTATGTGTAGATAGTATGGTATTTAGTATGTATATATATTTATACACATATATATATTTATCTATGTGCAGGCGTGTATATTTGCTCATGTAGGTAAGTCAGTTAGGAGTCATGACTTACTAATGAATGTGGATTTTTAGCTTGTGCTAAAAATGCTCATATGAAGAAATTAATAGGAGTATAGAAAATAGCCTATGAGGGGGAGTCCTGAAGTGTAAACAGGAAGTTATGGCAACAGAGTGGTTGCCGATTGTAATCATCTTTTGGAAAATATTATATGATGCTGCAGTTTGGTGGACGTAACCCCGAGTTTGGGGTGAACCACGTATATATTGGTGTATTATGTGCTTTGATGTGTATTGTTTTTATGTCCCTCAATGTTTTGGTTGATCTCTTTATCTGTTATGATGTAAATGGTTGAGTGACTTTCCTATGAATTTTTTAAAATACAAAAGGAGAATTATTTTGACAATGGTTATTATGTATGTATGACCTCATGTGATGTAAAAGATGGGAAAGGTTCTGATCCAAATCCCTCGCCCACTGTATCATGTAATAACATAAATAGTAGGGAGGAACAAATGGTTGTTTTATTTAGTATTAACTAATGCTGATACATAACCAAAATACTTTCAAGAAAGGATGTTTGCTACACAGTTAATAGCATTGGACATACTTCCCTATAAATCCATGCAAAAAAATATGCCACTAACAACATTGATTTATTTTGTAGCAACAGCAAATGAAAAAAAAAAAAATCCCCTTTTGTCACACACAAAGGAATCTAGGTACAAGAGGTACATTACAGTTTGGTTCTAACCCATTTCATTGTTTAAGCTGGGAATATGTAGTGGGAGGGATCATTGGAGGAACTAACTGACCTATTAGATTTATTCTCTAAAGCCAGAACATAACCCATAGATCCTGAGAACTTCAGCTGATCTCGTTGAACTGATGGATGGATTTATTATGGTCTATCCTAGAGCCGGACATGCTTCAAACTGCTATAGGATATGCCCAAACAACCCCAACACTACTAGGAGGTCTTGAAATGAGACTTTTTACTACCTTTCTTATTCAAACCTGGTTTGTTTGGGTTATGTCACTAAACCTGGACATCCATTGCTGTGTGTAATTACAAATTTGGTAGAGTAATTAGCACCTACCTTTGTCCATTATTTTTATCATCCATGTGTAATACCGTTATAAGATGTTTAGACAAAACTACTAGTATAAAAGTAAGTTCCTGGATCTTCTATTAGATTTACTACACCCATAACACCTTTGCTTTCTTTAATTTCTAATACCAAGGTGTATGTTACGGGGTTGGAAATGGATAGATACCTGGTATGGAGAGGCCATATTAAGCCTAAGAGATATAAAGGAGAAACAAAACCATTAGAGGGTTAGATCATTGGACAGATTAATTTTTCAGGAGAGAAGGGAAAAAATTCCCCAGGAGATCAAGTTGGGACGAACTGGGTCTTCCTTCATCAGAAGGATGGAAAGAAGGTGAATGTCATCAACACAATAAACTAGATTTTATTCGCTATAAACTATACCCTATAAACTACTTTTTTCGAAGGGTTCGTTGCTCTCTCCTTGTCAGTCATGAAATTTTGTATGTGGTTAATTCAGTGAACTTTTGTTTTGTTTCAATGGTATTAATGTTGGTTAATAGTTTAGAAACAAATGATGTTGTATCTCAATCTGAATGATGTGTTAATGTTGTGATTTTCTTGTTTTCTGAACGGTTTTTGTAAGTGTGTTTTGGCCTTCCTTTGAGAATGTTTGATGGTTAAACGGAAAAAATTGTGTGTTTTTCTATTGAGATTTGCATGCATTCATATTGTGGTTGTTTATATCCAGGATTTTGATACCGTGATAACCCTTACATGGGAACACATAACACAAATTTATAGATCTAGAATTTTTTTATTTAGTGTTCATATCATTTATGTTTATCTAATACCTCGGACTTATGAATTTAATACAACAATTGTGTCAATATCAATAGAACAATTTTCCAAAATACCTTTTCCCATGTAAGCATAGAATTGATCGAAGAGGCTGTAACTTCTTTATAAGTCGAGCAATATATCCTTCTTAATTTATCTTGTTTGCTTTCCCTTCATTTCTCTTATATTTTCTATTGTCCGAGCTGTCTGTCATAATTGTTTTTTTAATTATTTAATTCCCGTGAGAACATTTTTCCTCTAAGATGGAACTTGGATGCCTAATGGATTTATGTTTGAGCCATAAGGTTTGACGTGGTTTCAAACATCAATAACCTTGACAACAACAATAACCACAGGGGTATTGCAAGTCATCTCAGACCTCATCTAAATATTTCCTAACTTGTGCATAGAGTTTTTAAAATTTGATGTAATATCACAAGTGATTTACGATGTTGGGAAACCCTAGGTTTGTATCTGCAATCTAATTAGATGTGGAAAACACATCTATTATGTAGACAATGATTGTGTTACAATGAAAATCATTCAAAACCGACAACAAGTAACCTAACATTTTCAACCAACAAAACATGTTGTCCGTGTTTTTGGACTTCTAAGCATATTTGATGATTTCTATTACCAATTCAAGCAAGGAAAAATAATAGGGAACACAGAATGGTCCAAATTCACCAAGTATGGAATACAAATTAAATTAATAGAAGAAAAATAGGTATGAGAAGTAGGAGTATGTTGTTGATACTTACAATTTATTGGCACATATTACCTTCATTTATGGAGCTTGAAACTATCTTCATTTCCTTTACCTTTCAAAACATCTTTCAACATACTACAAATATTTTCCGGTTTCAATAATTTCATGTTAGGACCCATCAAAAAAGGATTTGCATGTTTATGAAAATAACAAAATGAAGCTAAAAAAATACATTTTGATTAGTTAGTCTCAATGAATAAAAACAACATTAGTAATGAACATTTTACATTTGATGAATATTTGTAATTTAACAATGTAAATTACAATAATATTCAAGTAAAATAACTCGTAATAAGAGATCACTTGAAGAAAAATGTAGAACCAAAACACTAAGTGTATGAGGCCATCGATCACATCAAAACACCAATTTTGGCTTTTAAATATGAAAATGTTTCCCAAGGATATATGTAACAAGTTACGATGGATGAGTGAAATAGCAATAGTAAAATTTAAACACTACAATTATAGAAATAAATGTGGGAAATGTATAATTCCTTACCATTCATTGAGCTCCTCTCTATTTTAAGAATAATTTAATATCCTCTACTGAAAAGGGCCAACCACCTGAAGGTGGAAGCTCTTATGGCCCCTCCTTGCACCCCCCAGCTGCTCACATCACTCTCAATTCCCCAAACCCAATGAATCTACTTGCAAATAAAAATTTAGTGCGAATTCATTCATTCAATAGATGAAAAAAACATTCATTATAGCATTCGTTAAACCATTCATTCATTCAATAGCATTTAAAACCATTCATTTAAGCATTCATTAAACTATTCATTTAAGAATTCATTAAATCATTCATTCATTAAATAACGGGAAAACCATGCATGACATTGTATTATAAAAAATAATTACTCAAAATTTTTTGAGTCACTTTCTTTTTGCTTTTCTTCTCTTTACAAAATGAGCAAGAAATGCATCTTCTAGAATTTGTCCTTCGGTTCCTGGTGCTTCATCAAATTTTCTTGATGTCTCCCTAGTAGACTTCTCGCCACGTGGATCTTGTGGCAAGGGGCTCAAAATTTCTGTAATAATGTGAAATTGTTGCATTAATTTATTTTTGCTTTTATAATTACAAGTGCTTCATTTAAGAAAACATTACAAAGGTGTTTGTTAACCTATTGTGGGCACATCACATTCTTCATTTTCCTGTCCAGGATCAACGTGTACAGTGTGACCATCTACATGTTCTATAGTTGAAATTTGGAGAAGTACAATTAATGTTCACCATATGCAATTATCTATACAAAACTGTAGCATATGAATAAATTCATTACTAGGAATCATGATCTTCAACCAGGTGTTGTCCATCATCGAAATTAAAGGGATTATTGCTTTCCTACTCAAAACAGAATAAATTTTTATGTTAATTGTTTATAACAAATAGATTGCATGAAAATTAATAAGTTTTCATTAAACTATAAAGATTTTATATACCTGTGCACCAGATGATCACCATAAGAACGTGTATTCCCACACAAGTGTTTTTAGCGTTCAACAACAGCTTCAAAACCGTGTTGGAAGCTGAGCTTCAAGTATTCTTGAGTGGGAACTTCTTTGAATCAGTCGGCATGCATATTTGCATAACGTCATTAATTTTACATTTTGCACAAAATTAAAAGGAAAATATTTTTCAATTTATTATTCGATCCATTATCGGTTTTTCGATACTTACAATTCGTGCCACCAAATTCGAATAACCACCAGGACCAAGCTTGTGCTGACTAATTTTGTCCAGTATTTCCTTTGTGGCCTTTGATGTTTCTAACAACATAATCCAATGTTGAATTATGTTACATGTTCGAAATTTGTTATAAAAATTAATAATAATAACGGTTACCATTACATTGTGGAAATTATTACATACCTCCCTGTGCCTATTGGTATCTTTCCTACTTTTCTCAAAGCCCTCCCTTTTCCATCTTCCACTAGGTATTTCCACTCCCTTTATGGAATCATCAGAGGGTGGTCATACCTAGGGTTCCTTTTTAGGTAAACCCTTTATTGGTCTCGAAAAATCTTCATCTGTTTTCAAGCCTTCCTTAGGACCTTTGTTGTATCAAAGGTATCTTTTTCAAATAGGGAAACCAACCGATTAGCCATCTCATCCTTTAAATTGTTTGTATGTTTGCACCACCTTGTGTGCATGGTGGGCCCGAAGATCTCCAAGGTCAAATCATTTATATTTTTATAAAAAATATCATTTCCTGCAAAACAATCATGCCATCATTAGTTTAAAAAAAAGGTTCAATCGGTATATTGCAATCAAATTATAAAAACTAAATTGAAATATGTATAATTACCTAGAATATTCTCTATCTTTATTGGAACAAGTTCCTGGTTCACAAAAAATGTTGTCTCTATTGATCTCGTCCTAGTGACATAGAAGGATCTAGGAAATGCTGCTTCAACATCAGCATTACTATCAGGCTCTACATCCAGCCCTTCTTCTACATGATCTGGTGTGCGTCGGTCAGCAAACACTGCACTCTCTGATAGCCTTAGGGGTGTCGCAAAACGTGTTGTCGACTGTTCAGTCAGCATCACGGGTGCAGTATGTGGTGTATGTGGAGTCTTTTGCTCACTGGGCCCAAAACCACCTTCACCACCAGTGTGCGGTCGCAGAAAATATTCTAAATACAAACCATTCAATTATAAGTTCAATATCATATAAAAGTAAAAATTATAAAGTTCTAACTGAATTGATATTATGACTCAAAATTCCACAGATTACTTTCAAGGCCTAAGATCTCTAGTGAAACACTTCAACCTTTCCTGTGATCTCATCTATCTGCAGAATAATGAATAGCAAATGAAGCATATTTGCAATTTACAAAGTAAAAACCTCGTCCTTAGTATGCTCTATTCTCATTATAGGGAAAAACTATAAAATGGAGAGACATCAACATCTCTAGAAGGTTTCAAGACATAAACTAATAAAAACTCCATGAAAATATATATAATATCATTTAAATGCCAAATTTGAAGTATTCTACGATTGATTTTGAAGGCATCCACAACAAGGCCAACTATGACTATTCTCTGAATTAGTACAAGCCAAAGCATATGGATAGAATGGAACTATGAGGAGTAAAAGAAGGCGTTGGACATAATGAAATACCACAAAGATTACAACTATACACATGTCTGATACCTTGTCTTCAAACCCTAGGCATAGCCATAAACATTATTGTTGAGGCTTATCAAGCTTTATTATATTCAAGATCATGAAATCTATGACTGGTTCTAATAAGGAAAAGGAGCCTCCATATTACCATGCTTTCTTTTAAATCGAATGGCATGCCTTCACAATGGGGATGTAGGCACTTAAACATGGTGTAAAAAAAGTGTCTAGTGTGCGGTTAGGGTTAAAAGTGAGGGCCTCCAATGGGTCAAGTTGCCTCATGGTTGGGGTTGTTTATCTCTGAATTTAGCATTTGACTCTCGACGTTTAGCAATGAATTTTAGTTATTGACTAGTGTGGCTATGTTTTCCCATTGGACTTGAGCAGTTCTATTTGTTCCATGCTTGAATAGGAAACATCCAGGTCCATATTTTTTTAGCGATATAATAGGCATTCCATCTGTGGAAATTATATTTTTCAATGAGGCTACTATTAGTTCAGTTATGGTTTTGTGTGGGTTTTATCATGGTCACTTTTATGTGTTAATATAATTATCAACACAATAACCACATGTATAGGCTAACGAATGGAACTATTAGTGTATAATGTGTCAAATGGATGACAACTATATATTTTTTTTGTGGTCAATGCACTTTTCAAAGGCTCTACCCATGGAGAGAAGGTGAGAAATGAGCATGAATCGAGTCCAATTTTGAAGACTTAATTGATGCTAAGGCCCCCTTTCATGCGCATGGTGTGCCACAATGCTCAAGCCACTGTAATGAAGAACACTTCCCAAAATACGGCAGGTCAAATCAAATTCCATTTTAAAATTATTTGGAATAATTTGATTGGATGCCCTTTATCTCGCTATATCTATACCTACTTTTGAGCTGAAGTCATCATAATTACAATTAAGCATGCGTGTAGTGCTCCTTTCATGTTACGCATGGAGGATATCAGTCTCTGTAGTGAATGATTCAAGACTATACATATCAATACTGAAAGATCTCTAGTTTGAATTAATGTGTGATGAGGGTAAAACCATCGTAATGTGCTCACTTTTTCTCCTTTTGTGCTGATGAACTTTTATAAAATATAATGAACTAAATATCCACAAATCCATGAAGATAATGAACTAAATATCTACAAATCCATGAATGTAAAAGCGCGACCCAAAAAACTATCATTTTTAAACTTCAAAATCAATATTTTTTTATATGAATATGAAAATACTATACAAGTGATTGTTATAATTATTTTTAAATTTTTTTAAATACATTTTTTAATACCTTTTTTAATACATTTATAATAACAAAATACATTTATCTTGCCACAAAGTGAGACATGTTACCATGATTTTACCCATGACCCATCACTTATACACTTCGATCACAAGGTAGTGCTAGGTGTCATTTTTGGTACTACTCTAACACTCAGTTCTGGATTATAGTAGTTTTTTTGCTAGGGTTCATTCACCATACCTCGCTTTAGAACCAAGGGTTTCGCTAAGAGCTCGAATATATTGATGGAGGTAACCCATTACTAAAACAGGGTAGAGATACTCGTGACATGAACCATTTCTTTGCATGGTAAGGTAATAATATCAATTTCATTACGTGTAACTTGTATTTAAATTAGATATTATGCTTATTCTTTTGTATAAAACGTCATCTTCTTTCTTTTGCAGAGTTGTATCCATCTCATCAACTTGGTTTACTTGCTTCAATTTTATGATCCCATCTACTTGAAATGAATAAAGAAGATCGTTTACAGTTTAGGAATGCATTGCATAGGTAAAGGGTTTTCCTCGCTGGTGGGCAATAAGCATCATGTTGTGTAGCATTAATGCTTCAACGACTACTTTGCTTGTTGTTGGATCTCAAGTAGCCACCAAAACATTCAATGTTTTGAAGTAGGATGATTACTGTTCTCCTTGCTCGCATGTTTTTGTTTTTATTTTTAATGTAATTATAGTAACATTTCACATCTCTTAACTATTAAACATGGTTGCTTTAAATCATGCTTGTGTTTCAAACTACTAGGGTGGCTCTACTTCTTCTTGGATGAATTTGTAGATAAGGATGGAAAAATATCATTCAATTTTGCTTGTGCTAGAGTAAGAAGCTAGTGTCATGGTCCATTTGGGACAGGTTCCCGTAAAAAATATATAACTTACTCTTTTTGTTACAATTTTGTCTGCAAGGTTGAAATTTGATGTCCTACCTTGCACGTAAATAAACATTTATATGAGGTTTTGATTTTGGCATTGCCTTTAATTTGACTTTTAAAAATTTTACACATGGACAATCCAATTTCTAGAGGTGTAATTTATTTTTTTTACCTTAAGTATTTTACACATTGAGAAAACACTTACACATCGAGAAATTAGATCCCTCTTGCTGCTTCTATTTTATAAGTGGACATGGATTATTATTATTATTATTTTCATTTGATTTTAACTTTTTATTTATGAGAACATATGGATTTATTACTTTTTTTTTGTACATTAATTTTCATTTGGTTTTAATCTTTAATTTTATGAGCCGACGTTAATGTTTTATTACTTTATCGCTAACAATGGGTAGATATACATTGAGACAAGAAGAGATGCCACAAAAATATCCAACTAAAATCCCCTTATTTTTGATATTTTGTATATATTAATAAACAAACTAAAAATAGAGACCATGTGGAGCACAAATTTGCATTTCACTAATTTTGAATGACACATCTGCTAACAACAATTGCTATGAACTATTATACTTGTAGTCTATAGGATCAATATAGTGGTTCACCTGAGGTAATAGTTAATTCAAGTGGCAATAGAACCAAACATACCAAGGGCAAGGCTTGAATTCTTATCTAAATTTTGATATCATTTTATTATACTAGTCTAATGTATACATGAACATTCTCACTGCTCATGAAAAATACTCTTATCAATTAGGACCATCATTATAATATGGAAATAAATATTAACTCTTATTGTAAGATGTAAGTTGGTATCAACCAAATATTAGCATTTAATAAAACTATTATAAATTCAATCTCCTAAATTTAGCAAACATTAATCTCAGCTAAGAATCTATCATGAATGTATCAAAGACTCAACGAGATCACACTTATTCATATATAAATATTTTTTAAAATTAACGAAAGATAAAATTTGCAATCGTGCATACTTTCGTCAAATTTCATTTTTATTATTGAAATATACAGAAACATAAAATTTGCAATCTTGCATAATTTCTCCAAATTTTATTTTTATAATTGAAATCAATTCAACCTCGGAAATTTAGCAAACAATCTATCATGAATCAGCCAAAGAGATCAAACTTATCCATATATAAAATTTGCAATCTTTCCTACTTTATTCAAACTTTATTTTTATTATTCAAACGTAATATTATATTGCAAAGAGCAAGATTTAAGATCAATTATCATGCATCAAGATTTACCAATTTTACAATGTGTTATATAAACATAATTATTACACTAAGCACACACATGTAATGTTGAAGAAGGTTTATCCTGAAAACCTTTAAATAGGCTTCTTGAAAAAGAATACTATCAATCATTACATATTTGACTCTACAAATCATTCATGTTTATAATATAAAAATAAAGTTTGAGAAAAAAAAGTTGTTATGTAAAATACCCAATGTACCTTAAAGCTTGAAGTCATGAGTGTTTGGATTAGGTGTCTACAAAACAGGTTTAGTTACCTTATCCATGATTTATAAGCCATTATACTACATTCATAATATCATTATCATGTAAACAAAAGAAAAATAAACCATCACAACATAGTAATACCACGAGACAATCAATTTCACGTTGTTCACCCCAACCTTGGGGTTACGTCCACCAAAGATAGTCCAGACCAACCGTCCGGATTTTTATGTTTTTATTAAGTATTCAATCAAGGTTACAAAACAGTGGTGGTAATACTGCATCCTTTCCACACTATCTCGTACTGAGATCCAAACCATATTGGTTGAAATGCTCTTCAGAAGTAACAGGCTGTAATATTCATCAACAAATGATTATCACCTGCAACAACCTTTCTCAATGGTAACATCGAAGACCAACATGAGTTAAAGCTCTATTAAAGGGAAACAACTTTTTACTGAAACATTTCGTTTCCAATCTGTAGCTATAACATAAAATTTTCAGAGGTGTAAGCATACTCGGCAATAATAAATAATACCTAAGGTCATATTATGACAATAACCGCCATAAGTAAGAGGACCATTACAGAACTTCTTGTGTCCACACTACACCAGAAAACATCCAATAAGCCAAAGCAGACCTATTCTGGCCGCAGAGGAGGAAAGCACCAGAGTTAGGTAAAAACTCCTTCTAGAATTTAACCAAAGGAGAAAAGAAAATGTATTCCCGAAGCAATGTAAAAAGGGGAACAAAAGGAACTCAATCAGTCAATTTCCCAGTCTATAAATTATAAAATTTAAAGCAAAATAACAGCAAAGGTGTAAGGATTCGACATGTGTAATATTACCACAATTCTCTAAATTACCAGCCAATTATGGTGCGATACCCTGCCTATGGTAAACTAGACAAATCAATGAAATGCAAAGAGTAAGGTAAATGGCAGAAACCCACATTCAGGTTTCTGCGATCTTAGCGAGATAAATCTATAAATAGTTTGCCATCAGAATTAATCTTTTATATAAGTATAAGAGATTCAACTTTGAATCAGTGGAGCCAGATCATGTGTTTCAAATCATGTCTGAAACTTCTGAATTTTAATAAAGAACACAAAATGTAACAGAAGAAACAAGCAAGGCATTTGTGCGTTCACCTCAAGGAGAAGCACTAAACGATAATTTTCACTTTAAAATGCCACTCTTTGCTGCATGAAAAGTGAAAAATTTGGAGCACTTGAAATTCTTGTGTCGATCAAGTAGATAAACAAGGCACAGTAAAATTTACCCTTGTCCTTCAAATAACATGATGATTCCATCTACTTCCAAAGAACGTAGAGACCTTGGCTGTTCGAGTCTAGTGGCTTAACCTACCAGACCTTCTATCGAAAACTATGTACAAAGATACCCAATTTTCTGAGTTGAAAGCTTTAAGCACCCTAAGGACTGCTAAAAATTTATGCTTTCCCCATAATGCCGACGTACTCAGTTGAATGTATGTAATAAAACGCAGGGCACAAGTTGAAAACAATTTACAACAACCATCAATAGTGTACTTATTCTTTTCAGCGGATCGTTTAATTTCTTAGTTGAGAATCAAACACATAATGCTACCATGAGGGGCATACAACTTACCCAAAATTCCTTTCTCTCTTATTAGGGTTTCAAAACGAGGAGGTCAAAATCTCTCCAAGGTCAAACGCAAAAAGGGAATCCTCCTTATCACATCATCATTGCAGGAAAGACATTAAGGAGAAATTCTCGCTGGAACAATTCGTCGTTGAAGGAGAGTTATAAACAATAGAAAAAAACCTGAATGTAACCAAGAGTTTATCAAACCTGCACACTTGTATCGGGCTAGATCCATACTCGTGCAGACATGAAGATACAGTATAAAGCTGAAAAGTAGGTGGGATTAAATATCCTCTAGATCGTACAAATACATCTATAAGAACCTATGATACAAACATGAAACTCACAGCACCAACAAACAATAACCTTTCAGCGATGGAGAGAGCGATTACTTGCAACGTAGGTAGACGTTCACACTAAAACCAGAAGTCAATAAGGCAGCAGTGAATTACTCAGTAAGGAGTATGAAGGCTTCCTCAAGCATAAGCGTCTGTGATTGAGATGGGAACTCATGGTTCCTTCTCTTGCTCATCGCCCTAATCCTCTCTCAAACACAGATCCCCCTTCCTTTCTACACGCAGAGATCTCTCTCCAAGCGTATTCCTTCCCACCAGCACCCTCTTTCCCAACCCTTCTAGGGTTTTTATAACAAAACACGGCTCTCCTCTTAATGCCTGCACAGGGATATATTTTTAATGATAATAATAAAGCATTCAAAACACCCTTCTGTCACGGAATACCGTGATTCAAGGAGTTTTAACGCCTCCTTGATCCATGCTTCTCAACGGTAAGAGAAATCATAAATATTCCTTAATCTAAGCCTTTTTTCAACAGGTAAGGCCAGCATAGGAAAAATAACACCTCCCTAAATGGTGGCTCAAAATCCGGCCATAGATTTTTATTAATATTCCTCATAACATGATTTTCCGTAGTTTTGGTCATCGTGCTCTATGAGATTTACACATACCTGTGCTAAAGTGGTTATATAGAATTTCACATACTAATATATATATATATATATATATATAACCTTCTTATATATATCTATATTTCTTTCCTTTCGATCCAAAAAGGTGAGGCAAAAAATAGGCCTATGGGGCGAGTGCCTCTATCATCGAAATTTTAAGCAATACTTCCTGTCCCGAAAGGCTTGGTTCGACACTTTGTCCCTACTTGTGTTAATTCTAATTCCTTCATTTTTATTAATCACTTATCTTATCTTTCACCTAACTTGTCAGTTGCTTTGGGTGGGGCCTTGGCACTTGAGCTCCTCACCCAGAAGCCCTCATACAATAATGTGCAAAATTACAAAATACTCCAGGGCATAGGAGAGGGATATTACATCCTTCCCCCCTAAAAGAAAGAACATCGTCCTCGGTGTTTCTTGTTTCTAAATCTTTTTTCTTCTCTGGAGTCATCTCTTCTTTCTTTGCCTTGTTTGGATCTCTCCTTTGATTTTTCCTTTCTGATCCTTGTGGGTTTGTAGGACCTGCAAAAAAAATCGGGTCTACCCCATTTTCATCAATAAGAGTCAATTCATTATGCAACATACTTAGCAAGTCTTTTGCAGTATCATAACTATAATTTTCCTTTCAGTAATTCATGTCCAAATCGCAATTCAACTTAAACAAAAGTCATAGATTCTTTTGCATTGTAACAATTTGCAATTTTTTTTTTTGTGTTCATTGGTGCCATAATACACAATTAATTTCCAAAATGCAATTTATACATCAATAAAACATGACTACTAGCATTGACATTTGAGACAATGTAGAAATCTCATTATACAATTTTCAGAACATATCAGTTCTATTTCCAATAACATATTACCTCATCGGTACAAGTTTACCTGCAAAGAAAATACCTTTTCCGCATTGTTCCTTTCTTTGGATGTCCTCCATCCCAGCACATCAAGTGCCAACAGTACTCCAAGTACCAATTCAAGCCACCCAACACAAGGACGATACCAACCCTTCGTGTATCTCCTCTGTGCTATTCAGGGTGCTTGTCATTATTCCTTTCTCTGGATGTTCCTTCATCCCATCACACCAAGTGCCAATTCAAGCCACCCAACACAAGGACGATACCCTGTACCCCTCTTAGCGGTATCTCCTTTAGGGTGCTTCACCAAGCTGAGGCACTCCATTCTCGCACACCTCCACAGCGCCTAGAGGTTATTCTCTTCACAGAGTCCCCCAACTCATGTGACAGTCCTCTAATGTGTGCGGAACGAGTCTTAACCACATGCCTTACATCTAGGCGTCCCCAGAATGCATAATGGTCCCTCGCTGGCCCGGGGGAAAACAAGGTAGATTTTAACCACTACCTCCATCACCACTCCCTCTTCTGGTGATAACTTTATACACATGAGATTTAACTCATCATAGTCCTGAAGATTTGGCCTTTTCTCATGGCCATAATTTTCCATGCCTGCAATCACTTCATATGTAGTCAGTTTATCATATTATTAATTCAAAGAATATCAAACTTTTATCATAAATCATGCCTTACCCCATTTCTCATTCATCGGTAAGAGCCTTTTCAATTATTTTAACACGAGAATTGATAAGAAGGCATTCACACTAAGCCACAAACCTTTTCAATTTATAACAACACAATTCGCAAGGAGACACATATAGCCTAAGAATTTGACAATGCAAACACTCATTAAATTCAATTCATTACAACATAAAAATTCACTTACTGTTTCCATTTTATATATACTACATCTAACTTTTAAAGGGCTTGTCAATGCCATAAGACCAACATCCAAAACTGTTTAACAATTCTAAACAAATTAAATTACCTGCAATAATCCTCACCACAATAAGGTCAGAAAATCCCAATCGAAAGGACCAATTAAACAACTAACTTAGTTAAATTGTCCCTTCTACAATATCCATAATTAAAATAATTTCAACCATCAAGATGGGCATCCTGCGGATAAATAATCAAAACACAACCTGAGATAATTGTGGTCATCAGCAGCTGCAAGACAACTCAATAGCAGAGCTGTCCCCAATGAAGTTGGTCTCTGGAAATGCTATTGGACATTTCCTACCGCGCCATCCTAATGGTTGGCGTGCTCAGCTGTTGCAACCTTCTTCAACTACGAGCAATTCGGGGAGCCATACTGAACCACTCAAAATCAACAAATCAAATTGCACAAAGAGGCTATATTATTCAAATAATTTAAACATATAGCATTGATTCTTGAATGAATAAATATTTACATACCCACACTGCTACAACTTTAAATCAACATATACCCCTTCCTTCTAGCATTAGTTACTACCATTAACTTGCATACTGAAAGATATCACACACATTGATTGATTTAAAAAAAAATCTTGTACTAATGGGGAAAGGCAGTCGCGATTTAGTTTCCTTTTGAACCAAAAATACAACAAACATATAATTAAAGAAAAACAAGGAAACCATCTTTTCCACTTCTAGTCTTTACACCTAAACTAGCAAATAGAAACAATTTGACCAGAGTAATTGTGGGGCCTGTATTTAGAGGTTGCCCCTCCTCTTTTTGCAAACATATAAATAACCCCATCTTACGAATGCATTCTCATCTTTTGGCAAACAATAATATATTTAAATAACCAAATTATTCTCATCTTTTGCAAACATTATTAAAGATTAATAACCAAACTTTATGGCTCACATCGTGAGCTTCTACAAACCACAGAATTGTAGGTTTGCATTATTATCTTTTGTAAGTAATATAAATAACCACACTTTACAGCCTGCGTTCTCATCCTTTGAGGAATTATAAATAAACAAACCTGAAGCCTTGCATTATCATATTTTGCAAACAACAATAAATTTAAATACCAAACTTGACGTCTGTAGTAAAGAAGGAGAAACTCAAACAATCAAGGACACTCACCCTCTAACCAAGCAATCGACCCCTCAACCAACCAATAAACAATAATGATATTATTAGGGAAGATCACCCCCTGTTAGCTTCCTCCATTGACATAAGGGACATAAGAATCAATCATATGTTATTGACAAACCAGCCCTCAAGATGTAGAAAGAAGAAGAAAAATAAAAATACTTACAGCAAATGTAATCAGTGTCTCAGTGTCTTGCAATTTCATAGACTTCTCCATTCTAAAATCTGACAAACGTTTTGTGTGCAAAATAAATGGTCAAACCTGTTTTGTTTTGAAAAGTTTCCTTTCATATCCAACCATGGATTAATGGGTGGCATGCAACTCTACAATACCCAAATGCATTTAGACCACTGAAAACATAAATAAAAACCATGATCAATCCATGGTAAGAAGACAGAGATCACCCCGTATGTATATATCAGATCCTTTTACGAATCAAACGTGGAAAAAGGCAATCAAGAGTTATCACTATATAAATTTGTTTATCATTCCAATCGCAGGAAGACAGAGATAAGGCAATCACGTGGGACAAGGTAAGTTTCATCTCACAATAATACCATGAATTTCGATCCAATTAGTGTAAAAGAAAATACAAGTAACAATAATAAATCTAAGTTTTATCTACAGTCGAAGGCATTTAACCAAAACGACACCCAAGGAAAACCATGTACATATTCTATGGATCACGATGAATCTTAGTAATCAATCATAAGAGTAGCTAAGCTAAGGTTGCCCCAAAGGACAAACCCCCAGTAATTTTCTAGATCCTCCTGGACCTACTAGTTATTTTCAGGCAAATGAAAGGAAAGACGTTACAGATTTTTACCCATATGTTGGAGATTTCCAGGTCCATATCGTAGGCAAGAACTCAACCTTACGAAGGTTTTTGGTAAATCGATCCTCGAAATTGCTTCACAAAAATCTCACAATTTAACGAATCTAGTCTTACGATTAAAATATATGGTGAGTTCAAATCAGAAACAAAACCAGTACCTTACCATGTACTCATGTGCCGAGATGGGTTACTTCATGCACCAGCAATTATAATCCCACGTTCACAGCAGATAAGGTGTAGAAAAAAAAACCTCAAACGTTTCTTCATTCAGCAGGGAGTCATTTTCTTCCCTTCTAAATACATCTAGAGCTTCATAAGGCGCCACTTCCTTTTCACTTCTGTGAACTGCTCTGCAAAAAAAATGAAATCAGGAGAAAGTACGAACTAACCCCGGGGGAGTATGAACTACCAACATTTCTTCCAAATGTAATCCTTCAAAATTATCTTGTTGTCTTGTTAGCCCATTCTTAAGGGTCCAGTGTTGTAGCTGGCTCTGATACCATATGTAAAATACCCCATGTACCTTAAAGATTGAAGTCATGAGTGTTCGGATTAGGTGTCTACAAAACAGGTTTAGTTACCTTATCCATGATTTATAAGCCATTATACTGCATTCATAATATCATCATCATGTAAACAAAAGAAAAATAAACCAGCATAACATAGTAATACCATGAGACAATCAATTTCACGTGGTTCACCCCAACCTTGGGGTTACGTCCACCAAAGATAGTCCAGACCAACCGTCCGGATTTTTATGTTTTTATTAAGTATTCAATCAAGGTTACAAAACAACAGTGGTAATACTGCATCCTTTCCACACTATCTCGTACTGAGATCCAAACCATATTGGCTGAAATGCTCTTCACAAGTAACAGGCTGTAATATTCATCAACAAATGATTATCACCTGCAACAACCTTTCTCAATGGTAACATCGAAGACCAACATGAGTTAAAGCTCTGTTAAAGGGAAACAACTTTTTACCGAAACATTTCGTTTCCAATCTGTAGCTGTAACATAAAATTTTCAGAGGTGTAAGCATACTCGGCAATAATAAATAATACCTAAGGTCATATTATGACAATAACCGCCATAAGTAAGAGGACCATTACATAACTTCTTGTGTCCACACTACACCAGAAAACATCCAATAAGCCAAAGAAGACCTATTCTGGCCGCAGAGGAGGAAAGCACCAGTGTTAGGTAAAAACTCCTTCTAGAATTTAACCAAAGGAGAAAAACAAATGTATTCCCGAAGCAATGGAAAAAGGGGAACAAAAAGAACTCAATCAGTCAATTTGCCAGTCTATAAATTATAAAATTTAAAGCAAAATATCAGCAAAGGTGTAAGGATTCGACATGTGTAATATTACCACAATTCTTTAAATTACCAGCCAATTATGGTGCGATACCCTGCCTACGGTAAACTAGACAAAGCAATGAAATGCAAAGAGTAAGGTAAATGGCAGAAACCCACATTCAAGTTTCTGCGATCTTAGCGAGATAAATCTATAAATAGTTTTCCATCAGAATTAATCTTTCATATAAGTATAAGAGATTCAACTTTGAATCAGTGGAGCCAAATCATGCGTTTCAAATCATGTCTGAAACTTCTGAATTTTAATAAAGAACACAAAATGTAACAGAAAAAACAAGCAAGGCATTTGTGCGTTCACCTCAAGGAGAAGCACTAAACGATAATTTTCACTTTAAAATGCCACTCTTTGCTGCATGAAAACTGAAACATTTGGAGCACTTGAAATTCTTGTGTCGATCAAGTAGATAAACAAGGCACAGTAAAATTTACCCTTGTCCTTCAAATAACATGATGATTCCATCTACTTCCAAAGAACGTAGAGACCTTGGCTGTTGGAGTCTAGTGGCTTAACCTACCAGACCTTCTATCAAAAACTATGTACAAAGATACCTAATTTTCTGGGTTGAAAGCTTTAAGCACCCTAAGGACTGCTAAAAATTTATGCTTTCCCCATAATGCCGACGTACTCGGTTGAATGTCTGTAATAAAACGCAGGGCACAAGTTGAAAACAATTTACAACAACCATCAATAGTGTACTTATTCTTTTCGGCGGATCGTTTAATTTCTTAGTTGAGAATCAAACACATAATGCTACCACGAGGGGCATACAACTTACCCAAAATTCCTTTCTCTCTTACTAGGGTTTCAAAAAGAGGAGGTCAAAATCTCTCCAAGGTCAAACGCAAAAAGAGAATCCTCCTTATCACATCATCATCACAGGAAAGACATTAAGGAGAAATTATCGCTGGAACAATTTGTCGCTGAAGGGGAGTTATAAACAATAGCAAAAAACCTGAATGTAACCAAGAGTTTATCAAACCTACACACTTGTATCGGGCTAGATCCATACTCGCGCAGACATGAAGATACAGTATAAAGCTGAAAAGTAGGTGGGATTAAATCTCCTCTAGATCGTACAAATACATCTATAAGAACCTATGATACAAACATGAAACTCACAGCTCCAACAAACAATAACCTTTCAGCGATGGAGAGAGCGATTACTTACAACGTAGGTAGACATTCACACTAAAACCAGAAGTCAACAAGGCAGCAGCGAATTACTCAGTAAGGAGTATGAAAGCTTCCTCAAGCATAAGCATCTGTGAGTGAGATGGGAACTCATGGTTCCTTCTCTTGCTCATCGCCCTGATGCTCTCTCAAACGCAAATCCCCCTTCCTTTCTACACGCAGAGATCTCTCTCCAAGCGTATTCCTTCCCACCAGCACCCCCTTTCCCAACCCTTCTAGGGTTTTTATAACAAAACAGAGCTCTCCTCTTAATGCTTGTGCAGGGAGATATTTTTAATGATAATAATAAAGCATTCAAAACACCCTTCTATCATGGAATACCGTGAGTCAAGGAGTTTTAACGCCTCCTTGATCCATGCTTCTCAACGGTAAGAGAAATCATAAAGATTCCTTAATCTAAGACTTTTTTCAACAGGTAAGAGGAAAAATAACGCCTCCCTAAATGGTGGCTCAAAATTCGGTCAGATATGTTTATTAATATTCCTCATAACATGATTTTTCGTAGTTTCGGTCATCGTGCTCTACGAGATTTACACATACCTGTGCTAAAGTGGTTATATACATATATTCCTGCACGAGACTAATTCTAATATATATATATATATCCTTTCATGGTATAGTGTTCCAACCATATAAGAATACTCTTCTATTTGTCTTTGCTATGTAGGGTTTCCTACTACCTTATGTGAAATTCTTTCACATACTAATATATATATATATATATAACCTTCTTATATATATCTATATTGCTTTCCTTTCGATCCAAAAAGGTGAGGCAAAAATAGGCCTATGGGGCGAGTGCCTCTATCATCGAAATTTTAAGCAATACTTCCTGTCCCGAAAGGCTTGGTTCAACACTTTGTCCCTACTTGTGTTAATTCTAATTCCTTCATTTTTCTTAATCACTTATCTTATCTTTCACCTAACTTGTCAGTTGCTTCGGGTGGGGCCTTGGCACTTGAGCTCCTCACCCAGAAGCCCTCATACAATAATGTGCAAAATTACAAAATACTCCAGGGCATAGGAGAGGGATATTACATGTTAATTACTTTTACTTTTAGTGTTTTTATTCTTTCTATTAATTAAGGGAAGTTTATAAACAAAAAATAAAATTCCCATATTAAAAATAGAAAGATAAAGATAAAGTACGAAAACCACACACATATATAGCTTGAGATATATAATTCACACTTCATTAATGACCTTTAACTTTTTGAAGTGGTAGTGTTTTGACCTGTAAAATGATAAATGACCACAGACAAATTTCAAACTTGATTGTATATATATTTTTAATTTTAAGAAAATATAATAAAATGAAATGCCATTTAATTCACAATTTATTTAAAATTTATTCAAAGATCATGATTAATATATACCAATATCTATCTTAATAATTAAAAATACATATTTATTATTTTTAATCAAATTATATGAAAATAAATAAATAAATTGATTTTAAAATTTGGAATCTTATTTCATTTTATTATGTGGTTCATTAACTAGTTCATTAAAATGAGCAATTAATACAATTTTACTTTGTGTGTAACTTTGCTATTATTTTTTATTTATTTCTTTTTTCTAAACTATATAAATTAACTCCTAAGAATTATTGAACTAAATATTTAATTTTCATAACCTATTTATTTCTTTTTTTAAACTATGTAAATTAACTCCTAAAAATTATTGAACTAAATATTTAATTTTCATAACCTATTTAATATTTTTAAAATCTATATAGCATAAGAATATTAAAATGAGTTAATTAGTTTAATAAAATTTTAAGACTTTTATATTTGATACATTTTATTTTATTTTAATTAAATAATGATTATCTCAAACTAAAATTTATTAATTAATATAAATCTCAATTCCAAAAAAACCAAGTTGTAACAGAGATTTAAAATATGATACTATGGCATCGCACGCTTGCTCACAACAAACACTATTAACCTAAAAATGAAAATATTAACGTAGTAGGTTGACAATATTAAAGTCATCAATACAATATCAAAAATTAAAATCGTTCATTCACACAACTTTATTAAAACAAGAGCCACTGGTAATATCCCAAACATTTCCACATAAGCTTTGGGGCTAGATGCTTGCTTGTAAACGAAATTCAATATGCATCATTAACCATTTAGTAATAAGAAACATATCATAACTCGAAATTCATAGTGCATCATTAAACATTTAAAAATAAGGAACAATTAGAGCCCCGAATGACTACTATATTTATTGCATTTTCCTTTTAAACAAAATATGTAAATTATGTTATTAAAGATTGTTGTTAATCTTAGGGTCTAATTATCTCAAAGCATCAAATTAAATATATTTCATTTATTTGTTGTAAATGTTTCATGGAGAAATTATTGTGAAAGAGCACCACTCTTATGGAATTTTATACTTAGAGTGCTAAGCCAAAGCACTTCAATTTGCAAGCACAATAAAAGTGTATTTGCTAAACTACACTTTATAGCAGAAATAGTTCATCCATTTAGCTAAATTTTCAATAGTTAGAAGAGATTATAAATCCATAGATCCTTAAAAAATATAGCAATAAAGCATACCTTTAGGAAAGAGAAAGTGCTCCATAGTTGCAATATGTAACAACACAGTTAGCTTTCGAGGATTAGAATAGACCAAGGTGTCAGTTGTAGTATGCCTATATCCATGTCTATCAAACCATCTCTAAGAAATCTCCCTCTAGAATTCACAATGACAATCTCAGAAACAAACACCTTAGAAGGCGAGGAAGGAGGAAGGAGAAATATCCAATGAAATGGAGATTCAACCAAAGAAACAAATGAAACGATCTAAATATAGGTCAATCAAGCTATATATATATATATATATATATATATATATATATATATATATATATATAGATAGATAGATAGATAGATAGATAGATATAGATATAGATATAGATATAGATATAGATATAGATATAGATATAGATCTATAAGTTCGAGAATTCTATTATGGAGCGATATTCAAGTCTATTTAAGACGTATTTGTATACACATTATGTTTAAATGACTATAGGAAGTCTATGCTCATTTTATTTATGTAGTATGCTAGAAGAATAGTGATAAGCAATTCATAAAGATTTATTTTGTTTAAATGAATGTATGTAGAGATATATATTATTTATAAAATCTAATATGCATAATTACCTTGTAAAACAATATTTAACATTCATGAAGAATGTACTTTTCATTTACACTTAAATCAAAAATATGTTTTTTTTCCAAGGAAAAAAAACCAAAACGACATTACTACAAGGAAGTATTGGCTCTCAATTTCCTCCTCATGGTTGTCTGATCATTTCCATCATTATAAAACTTATTAGATATACAGTTTTATTTTGTCTAGTCGTGTTTGGGAGGATCATAAGAGATATCATAGGTAAGTAGTTAGATATAAATTTTTACTTGGTCTAGTCGTGTTTGGTAGGATCGTAAGAGATATCATAGGTGAGCAGTGACTGTGAAGCCCCTCTTTATTTTACTATTTCCACCTTAAAGATATCATAGGTAATTAGTGACTTTGAAGCCCCTCTTTCTTTTACTATTTCCCCCTACATTTAAGTACCTTCATAAAAGGTGTTCAATAAATACTTTTCAATTCCATTTATACAACATTTAATGTCATATTTTTATCATTCAAGCCATCATTATGATATTAGGATCTTATCTGAGAGAATAACATGCACAACAATAAAACACAAGAGAGAAGAGACACAAAGAATTTTCATCGGGGAAACCATATAGGACAAAACCCCACAACATCCTGAGAGATAGAATCAGCACTAGAAGTAAAACCTGAAAACATAAAGATGATCTCCTGATAGTAGCAGTCTCTCTCTCTGATCCCAGCAACTTCTGACTCACTCATGCGCCACAATGAGTGAGTGTGTGTGTGATAAATAGAGAGGCTCACTCTCTATTTATATTCTTTCGTTCACTTCAAACCCACTCCAACATGTCGGCCTCACTTAACAATTACTTACTAGAGCCGACATCTCTAGGAGTGTCTAATAACCCCGGTGCCCCACAACTTGTGTAGACTTTGCCTCCTCTGACCAACAAGGAGGGTTATCCTTAACACAACAACGAGGACTATTTCCCTGACTTACAATGACTCACCTAGGGTCAACTTCTCTAGGATAGTCTAATAACCCTAGCGCCCCACAACTATGGGGAGTTTAAACTTTGACCAATAGGAGGGTTACCCACAATGACTTGACATGACTTGTTTAAATTATAGAGCCTCCCGATGGGAACATCGGGGCATGAAATGACTCAAATAAATTGTAGACACATCCTGGAATAAACATCGGGGTACAATACATAAGATATATGAATGAATACATTTCGAAGTTACAAATACATTAACACTCAATCTTAACTAGGAAGGTATTCTCTCGACACAATTTATTAGCAAAAGTGTTCTTCTCTGTATCACTTGGATCATCATCGAGTCCTCGTCATATTCAAGTCATCTTCATCTTCAGGTCATCTTTCATCTTCAAGTCATCTTCATCTTCAGGTCATCTTACATATTCAAGTCATCTTCATTTGAATATGGGTCATCACTCGATCTGGATCATCTCTGCTAGATCAACATCATTGGATCTAGATCATCACTCGATCTGGATCATTATCACTGGATATGGATCATCATCACTGGATCTAGATCATCACTTGATCTGGATCATCTCTGCTGGATCATCTCTGCTTGATCTGGATCACTCCATCTGGATCATCTCTGCTGGATCAACATCACTGGATCTCGATCATCATCACTGGATCTAGATCATCACTTGATCTGGATCATCACTGTTGGATCATCAACACTGGATCTAGATCATCACTTGATCTGGATCATCAACAATGGATCTAGATCATCACTCGATCTGGATCATCACTACTAGATCATCATCACTCGATCTGGATCATCACTGGGTCAACATCACTAGTGCTATCTCATGATTCTTCTCGTCACATGAAGTTCTATAGAGCAAGCCTTTTTTCATGCTGGTTGTAGGCCTAGCCTCCTTGTATGTCCTCTTTAGACCTTATATCTAACCCTAAGTCAGAATGGTTAGCACTCACATATGACCATGAGAGGAACACATCCAACATCATGTCAGAAAGGCATAGCCCTCATTTTCACTAGCATGAAAGTACTCAACTACTATCATCTTTGAAAAGGCTCAACACACACATCTGACCTTGAATCATCAGAAAGGCACAGCACTCACATCTAACCTTGACTTGTCAGAAAGGCACAGCACTCACATCCACCAGCATGACAGTACACAACTACTACCATATGTGGAAAGGCACAACACTCACATCCACCAGGCTCATGACAGTACACAACTACTATCATCTGTGGAAAGGCATAGCACTTACATTTGACCTTGACTCGTCAGAAAGGCACTTAGTCCTAAACTGAGGGTTCATCGTAACTGACTAGGTTCCTCCATTCAAACAATGGAAGTAGCCCTTATATCTGACCCTAAGTCAAAATGGCCAACATCACATCTGACATGGAAGGAACCAATCTTGTCACCATGATAGAATGGTAATAGCTCTTATATCTCATCAAGTGGGAACACATCCCTCAATCACATCTAAATGGCCATGCACTCATATCTGATCATGTGAGAACAAATCCCACAGTCATATCAGAATGGCCCTCGGTCCTAGACTGAGTATTCCTGGTAACTGACTAGGTACCTCCGTTCATAGAATGGCAATAGCCCTTATATCTGATAATGTATGAACCAATTCTATAGTCACATCAGAATGTCTTAGCACTCACATCTTACGTGGAAGGAACCAATCCTCTCACCATGACAGAATGGCTCAGCCCTTACATCTAACCATGGAAGGAACCTAATCCTCTCACCATGTTAGAATGGCTCTAGGTCTCATCATTTCCCCTTGGAGGGAACCTCGATATGGAGAACACCAAGCTTCTCCCTAAAGTACTCAAACTTCAATTTTTCCATTTCTAGCATAGAATCACATCAGGGATGATTACGTCCAAGGATGACCTACGAGGTTCGCCAGGACCGATTACATCCGAGGACAGCCTACAAGTCTATTTACATCTAAGAAACCTATGAGCTTCACCAAGATTTATGCTCAGACAACGTGTCTCACCGACTATGCTAGAACTCACTGTTTCAAGAGATCTCGATATGGATCACATACTCGAGCTTCACGACTCCTCTCTCCCAAATAGCAAGTGGTGACATCTTTTGCCTTAGCTGTACTCAGTGCCATGCAGGACTCCATCCTGCCAAACCAAGAGATCACACTTGATCCCATACTAAAGTAGCACCAAAAAGTGTTCTTCCTATCAATGGCACTGTCTACCCAATACGAATCCACATAACCCTCCAGCTTAATCTTCTGATTCAGCTCATACTTGACCCCATACTCAACTGTACCCTTCGGGTACCTCATAGCATGCTTTGCAACCATCAGGTGAACATGTCTCAATGTGTTCACAACAAAGCAAATATATGGTCTTGTATTCGTCAGGTAAATCAAGGAACCAATCATCTGACGATACATTGTAGCATCAACTGTCTCTAGTGAAGCAACACTCAATAGCTTCAAGTTTGATTCCATAGGTGTGGTCATGGCCTTGCATTCCATCATCATGAACCTCTTCAGGATCTCTACCGCGTACTTCTCTTGTCCACACCTCCATGCATAGTGCATCATCCCCAAGTTCTTTATCTCGAACTCGGCAGTAAGTCTTCTTCTTGCAAATTTAATGAGTTCCTCTTTTCCGTCAGTAACAAGTCATTAACATATAACAGGAGCATCACTAGTCTTTCGCCTTCAACCTTGAAGCAAAGGTTGGAATATTTTTTACTCTTAGTAAAGCCTAGAGTCATCAGTAATATGTCCATCCTTTCATACCATGTCGAACCTCAAGATATTATATAGTCACTCCCTCTGAAGTGGAGCATCATACTCTCTCTGTCTTCCGTACTTTATGCACTGAAACATTATGTATCGGAGTGACAAGTAGCTTCTTATGTTACTAATATTCTATGTATCCATCTAGTGTATATACTTTCATCTTCAACCTTGTACCAAAGGTTAATATCTTCATCAAGCTCATCATGTATGTGTTTCAACTCCCACTAGATGCAAATGTCTCTTCGTAGTCAATGCCTTCTTTTCGTGAGAAGCCTCGTGCTATGAATATTTCCTTGTATCCCACGATGTTTCCATATATTGCATGATGGAACTATGAAATTCCCTTCATGTATCGATATTGCATCCTAGACATCATTCTTCTTGAATTGGTATTCCCTTTATTCTTGGTTACTTCTTCATAGTTGGAAGGTTCTGTATCAATGATGTCACTGCATTCACCATATTATTATTCATCTTGAACTGTCGTCACTTGTTCTTTGGAACAAGTATCATCCTTCTTTGCTTGTAAGCAATTATGTATGCGATATTTCGTACAAGTCAAATGCATTTGTATGGTTAGAAACATTTCATAAGGAATATTCATACTGGCAAATTCTTATGCATAAACATATGATCATGCAACTACTTTATCCAATACAACATTCATCCATATCTCACAAAAACTTTCTAGATGCCTTCCATCTCTACCAGGACAACATTGAGATTGTGCACTAATTCAATATGTCAGCAAAGAGGTTTGATTCTAGATAAGCAGCAATGGAAAGCTATATAGTACCATGAGCTACTTAGCCATCACATGCATATTAGTAGTATACTGTCATTAATGCAAACATTCTATCATGCATAATACATTAACTGAATATAAACAAATGCATAACAAAAAAATATCATGAAATGACAATTGAATACTTATCTTTATTTGTTTTGTGGGTAGACTCCTTCTTGAGCTTTCATCTTTATCATCTTCCTCATTCATAATAGCATCATTTCTTATCCAAATGCTAATATGGATAAGAGGTTCTTCAAGATTTGAGTCCTTCATATTCCTCATCGCTTGAGGGATCTTCTTTGGATGGTGAGAGCTTGATCTTCAGTTTCTCCCATCTTCTCTTCTCTTATTATGAGTCGAGATTCTTCTTCTTTCCAGAGTCTGGTGAAAGTAATCACTTCCTTATGGCACACATTCCTTGCATGAATGAATCCCATGATCCTGGGAGAGCACTCAAGGTGATTATCACCACTTTTGCATTCTCCACTTCTTCTTCTACCACTTCAAGTTGTTCTTTGATTTGAGAGACCCTTGTAAGGTATGACTGTATGGTCTCTGCATTCTAGATCTTCACATTCTTCAACTGGTTTCTTATTTATGTTCTTCCCTTCAAATATTTTGGTCAAGGAATCGAACATCTCTTTAGGTGTCTTTAGGGAAGACACTTGTGGTATAAGGTGATTCGTGATTGAATCAACAATGATCTTCTTGGCCTTGACCAAGTTTTTCTTGTGTAAGGCTTTGAGCCCCATCTCTCTCTGGAACTGGAACCTCTCTACTCATGTAGGTGTCCAATTCATTTTCTTCAGAGAGATCATATACTTCCTTGCTTGGAATTTGTCAACTTCACCAAGCTTATCATCAAGCTAATTTGATAGATCACTTTCAAATGACAACCTCAAACAAAAATAGCAAACGATTAGATCTTACTGATTTGAGGTGTCTATCCTGGTTTTGGAGCTGGCTGATCTAGGGTTTGTCAAAGAAACCCTAATTTTCAAAGCTTCGATTCTTTTAGATTTTATTGGATAGAAATATAGATCTCTTCAAGTTGAGATATCCAATGTACTCCTTTTCTGAAAACAGTCGAGGGAAGCTCCTGGAACAGGAAGCCCTAGTTTTCCAATTTCTTCTGCAAAAATGCCCGTACCTGTTTCTACAGTATCTCCAAAATTACTTCTCCTATGTGTCTGAAAATTCATAGTGAGGTAGCTTCACCTGTCCCTGTTCCAAAACCATAGGTTTCATTAGAATGGGTTTCACCAATTCGGACTTATTATCATTTTCCCAAGGTGACCTGTTGCAGGACTGTTCAGAACAACGAAGTTGTATGGACTACCATGTGTCACTGTTTCATATTTTAGTTATTAAACTCGAGAAAAAAAATTAAAGTCTGTTCCCTTTCTGGAACATCTTCAGAAATTTCATTTGGACCTTTGTAGCCCATGATATAGCAATTCTCCCTAGGTGTTCTGTTTAGGGATGAATCGTGGAAGAGGCTAGAACTCTAACTTGGAGGGATCATATCTCCCAGAATATACCGTATCTGAGCTTGAATTGTGGACATGGTGTAAATAAGGATTTTATCTTTGGATTTTGAAAGTTTCAGCTCCTTAGCGTTCTCCAATCCCAAGATATAGCTAGTGTACCAAAACTTATCAGTTTAATTATTTAGGGTTTTTCCACCTAGGGTTCAAACTAGGGTTTGACTTTCCCAGAGTTTCACCCAACCAAAAATATTGAACAAGGTCTCTAAACTTTTATTTTGATGAGGAGATCAATCCTATGCTGGGCTCACTCAAAAATTCCTCCTCTGTAGAAATCCCTAATTTCCTGCACCGAAAATTGAAAATTCTCTGAATTGAATTCTGCTTCGACAGAAAGATGCGCCCTTCAATTGAGAGTCATCGTAGGATACTTTTGTTGATGGATTGTGTAGAGAGATCCAATAAGTAAGAAGCCCTAGCTTCTGTATCTACACAATTTCTTCTTCTCAGGTTAGCTCTGATACCATGTTAGATTTTTATCATTCAAGCTAGCATTATGATCTTAGGATCTTATTCGAGAGAATAACATGCACAACAATAAAACACAAGAGACAAGAGACACAAAGAATTTTCCTAGGGGAAACCATAAAGGAGAAAACCCTGCAACTTCTTGAGAGATAGAATCAACACCAAAAGAAAAACCTAAAAACATAAATATGATCTCGTGACAGCAACAGTCTCTCTCTCTGATCCTAACAACTTCTCTCTCACTCATGCACCCCAATGAGTGAGTGTGTGTGTGATAAATAAAGAGGCTCACTCTCTATTTATATTCTTTTGTTCACTTGAAACCCACTCCAACATGTTGGCCTCACTTAATAATTACTTACTAGAGTTGACATCTGTAGGAGTGTCTAATAACACTAGTGCCCCACAACTTGTGGGGACTTTTCCTCCTCCGACCAACAAGGAGGGTTATCCTTAACAAAATGGTGGGGACTATTGCCCTGAATTACAATGACTCACCTAGGGTCAGCTTCTCTAGGATAGTCTAATAACCCTAGGGCCCCACAACTGCGAGGAATTTAACCCTTGACCAATGGGAGGGTTACCCACAATGACTTGACATGACTTGTTTACATTTTTGAACCTCTCGATGGGAACATCGGGGCATGAAATGACTCAAATACATTGTAGACACATCCCAGAATAAACATCGGGGTACAATACATAAGATATACAGATGAATAAATTCCAAAGTTACAAATACATTAACATTTAAGCTACCCTTAAATTCCTGGGCTACTGAGGGTTTGGGTTTGTTATGAGTTCCAAATAAAATGTCAAGTTCTTTCATTTAATCCATTAGCTCTATTTTTGGAGTAAGATATAATTCTTTTCCTGTATAAGAGTTCCCTTCCATAACTTGTAGTCATGGTTTTATTGATATCTTGTATTTACCAACTTTTATTACACATTGCCAAGTTTTACTTATATTAAGGGATAATAAATTCTGTCATATTATCACCAATACTTGTCATGTTGTATATCACTTATTTTAATTCCAACTTTCTCTTTTAACTCCAAGAGTTTATTACCATTGTTAATACACAGTAAAAATAAAAATCGGGAATTGTTACACAAAAATACATGCAAAGGGATGCATATATATGTTTGCCATGTTAATGAGTTGTACCAATTTTAATTTCCCTTGATTACAAAACAAATATACATATCCAAGATAAACCAAACCTTTAAAACGTTTATTTATATTAAGTAATTGCTTATAACGTCATGCAATTAACTCACATATGAGAAAAATATATTTATTTTTTTAATATATTCCGAACCCTTGAGGCCCCTCAATGATTTCTCGACAAACTCATCAATCAATCCATGTTGCTTGGGAACCCCCCTTCTCGTGAAGCAAGTTATTGTGGCATTCTCTTTTCTAGGCCTCAATTAATTTTCAAGCCTCTATTCGCTACGCTAAGGTGGTAATTTGTATGGAATTTTTTTAATCATCAGTTAATGTGAATTCAAATTATGGAGATGAATTTTAAGACCAAGATAACAGAATCCGAGTTTCAATCATTTCATTTTTAGTCATAAACACTTGTCCATTGATTTTCCCTCACGCTTGTACACCAAGTCTATGACGTTTGCAATGTCTCATTGTCACGTTTCATGAACTTTCTAAACTCCAAAAAGAATGAACACCAAGTCTATGAGGTTTCCAATGTTTCATTATCACGTTTCATGAGATTTCTAAACTCCAAAAATGCATTTGAATTTTAGATGAGAAAATCATTTAAATGAATAAACATAAATAAAAATAGACTAATAAAACATAAAAGGAGGTAATAAGGAGAATGTATATATAAAGAAAGAAATAAACTAGATTACATTTTCCTCCCTCGTGAGATTGAGAAGGTTTTTTTATCATTGATACCTTCCACGAGAATGAGTCGAGATAAAATCCATGGCATGATATTTATAATTATAAATTGAATCTTGAAAAAGAAAAAAGAAAATACTTAGTTTGAAATGTATAGCATTAACCCATTACAAGACAAACAAACAACGCATACATTTTTATGTTGGCAGAACTAAATCAATAATGTTGTAATGAGTCAAACGAACTCAAAGAATTTTGCTGAATGAGTGGGAAGAACTCAAGTAATTTCACCGATGTAGGACAATGAAAACTCATCCTTTTTCTCCATGACCAATCGACCCATACTTAACAAGTTTCTTTGAATAATTATATATTATTCACCTGAAACTCATGAGCAAATGAGTCGTAACATTGTATTCATCTTTTCCAAAATCATGCAAAGTTTTTTAATTTGAGTACTCTCACTGAAGATTTTTAATATATATATATATATATAATGTCATGATTTTTGGACCTAGCATTTATAGGCATAAGCCTATTTATCATGATGATTATATTGATGTTTTAATTTGGGTTCGAAGACCCCACTACATATGAACATGATTATTTGTTTTTGTATATTGGGCGTAATCCAATTGTTGATGATATATAGGTATATATATGTTTTGTGTTGGGTGTGGACCCTGAAGCACATGATTGATGAAATGTTTGTGTTGGGCGTGGAGCCTGAAGCACATGATCAATGAGATGTTTTGTGTTGAGTGAGAGGCTCTGGAACACATGAGTACTTACGTTTGTGTTGAGCATAAAGCTCTGGAACGCATGAAAATATAATTGGAAATGTTGGGCATAAGCTCTGGAGCATCGGATCTTTGGCCATTGTATCCCTAGGTGTATTGTCCAAGTACATCCTAGAATTTAGTCTTGAGCGAGAACTCTAGAATTGCATTATGTTTGTAACTCCCTGTTATAAGCATTGAGTATGGGCTCTGGTAAGCGTTAGGGATTACTAAAAAGATTAAAATCACTTCCAAGTGAAAACAACTCGAGGAAAAATATTGATATCATGATACTTATTTTTAAGTGATTAAATGAAATTTTGAATTTCTGTATTCTCATCAAGTACTGAATAATTATCACATTATACGAGGGAAATTTGACATGCAAGGATGTTCAGAGTTGTCTATCCTAGTATACCTAGGCCATCTATCTACTTGACCTTCATAAAAGAAGTGTCGTTACGCCTAAGGGATCATGACACATGATGCTCGAAGACAAGTGTTAACAAGTATTTTATACATAGTATGTATAAATAATTAATTATGATTAATTATATAATTGAATAAAGAAACAACAGAATCTCCTCCAATTAATATTTCTTATTAAAGGACTAATAAATAGTGAAATATCTATGAAAGACTAACTAGGAAGTAGTTAAAAGTTCCTAGGTTAAGAATTGAAAAATTACCCCAGTAAATTAAAAAGGGTTAAATCAATAAATCAAGGATTTCTTGATTTAACTGCCCCTTTGACTGAAGAGTCTTCCTATAAAGACTCAAGACAAACAAAGGCTTGGGGGTTCTGATTTTTCATCTAGGAGAATTATTATTGTGCATGTTTTTCTCTCAAGTGTTTTCTTGGAGAAATTTTCCTGCAAGGAAAAGAGGATTTGATTCGGAACTGATTACTAGGTAGGAAACCCTACCTTAGGAGCTCTAAGCTACTTGCATGTTGGAGTCCATCTCGGGGGGATATGGATTAGAACAAGGAATGGTTGTGGATCATGGTTGGGAGGAATGTGGTAGTTTGCAAGTGATTTGGTCATAAGACAGAGGCCATATTTGCATTGAATTGTTAATGCTAGTTATTTAAGTGTGCAGGTGCAGCCATTGACAGAGCTTCGAATTTCAGGTATGAAACCTTTGAAGGCCTATTCTATTTATTTCCAATGTTTCATTAATTTTTATGTTGAGCAATGGATGTAATGAAATTTCTAACCTTAGTGGTCATGTTTTATGGTTATCAATCTGCTAAGGTTGTATGTACAATTTACAAATCATAGGCTGGAGAATATTTATTATATGCTATACATTACTAGGGTTTGTACTTTGAGTGAAATTATACGATTATCTCCATGATTAGTTTATGTGCACTATACCTAGTTTTGTTACCAGTTATCCTTCTGCAGGTGGCATTACTCTGCTAACATATTTCATTTGTCATCAGAGGGTTGTTTTTAATTCAAAGTTTAGTTCAGAAATATAGGTTAAATATTTATACATATAGAATTAGATATATATATATATTATTCTAGTAGTTTTATAATTTATGTACTATTTGATTTATTTTAAACTAGATCTACTAGGAACAAAATTTATACAATAAACAAGCTAACAATTTAATAAAGACCTTCTAAGTCTGCTCTACATAATCATGTAAAAACAAAATTAAATATCATCACATTTGATTTTAATAAACATAATTAAATTAACCAAACAAAGAAGGCATTGTGACCATCCATGTGGTCCATTATCAATATCTGTATTACTATATAAAATCCACGATCCAAATCATATCCATTAACATAGCTCGAATGTTTAAATTTATAGTCCTATTATTACAGTCATCCATTATAAACACAAAAGGGTTTTAAAAGCCCCGGTTAAAATCTATACATAACCAAACATCTTATTAACCATTTGAAACATTTAAAACACATTTTTCCATCAAAAGGTCATGACATCGAATACAGTAGATGTCTAGACCCATTTCAATAGCACTAATAAAACCATAAGTATTTTCGTATACAATCAGTAAGCCATCGCATAACCTTTCTCTACATTCCATGCTATATATCTAGTATGTACAGGATACGCTTTAAATCTATGCCACAAACCTTTAAATCCAAACAATGCTTACATTAGCATCGAGGTTGTAAAAATCCTAGATACAGCCTCGACCAAGTCCAATCTAAACACAAAGTCACGTTTTTTTAAAACTAATTGATATCGTGGGTTGTCATAACCCTGGCTATTACAGCCGAATATTTCCAAGTAAAATATTTACATCATAAAATACCCATTATTAAACAGCTATCGCAGTTGTTGGGAAAGGCATATGCCATTCGTGGCATGGCCTGCACCCACGCTGAGTCAATACAAAACTAAATAATACAATGCTCTGTTGTCTTAAAACATAGACTCATTTTTTCTAAAGCTATCACAGAGTGTGGTGGTAAGCCAATGGGCTACAACACCATTGTTACAATGGTGCATCCCATGGCATAACTCCTAAGCTCTAGAAGCTCCCTACTCAAAATTTAAACCAAACAATAACTAAGCAAAAATAGTGCTGTGCATACGGCCATAACCTAAAACAATAATAATTATATGCAGAGAATTATTCTACAGGCTATAAGGCCACAATCGATTCCATTAAAAACAACATAAAACACAGCAAGTAAATAACCATACAAAACCCAAGTTTACACAGTATTTCAACGCTGGAGGAAATCGTATTCATTTCATATCAAACCATTTACAGTCTTCATATTAAAACCAACATGCAGTGAAATTACACCATGAGGCATGAACCCTCTCTACCTTTAGTCAAAGTATTAAAACATAATGGCAAGTTGTGAGCTATGGCACCATTACAAGTAATGGTGTAGCCACGGCCCAAACAAATGCCAAATATCTCAATGAGAGTCTATCAAAACTAGAGAAAGCTATATCCTAAAACCTCGAAGTCAGATTCAACTAGTGTAACACGAAACCCCAACCCGACAACAATTTTCCAACTAAGGAATTCTAAAATGAGAGGAGGTGAGGAAACTTGCTAACAGGCGTACCTCGGGCCATGAGGAAGAAATCCCAAATTGAGAAGTGTATCCTATGCAAACTCTAGAGGGCCTTCGCATTCACCTACAGACAAAACACGACGGCATGAGGAGCATGACCATGCCATAAAGAAACCCAAACAAAGAAATGCATGTTACACAGAGCTGGGTTAATCTCATCTGCAAATCGATGGGGTCGTCTCCATCCTCCAAACATGCAGAGGATTCATTACACCGCAATGCCAATACCATAATACACATACAATGAATGCCAAGTCATTTTCCAAGGGTTTTCACCAACCCCGATGGCATTAATAGCACCAGCTGGTGGCCATTAACACCACCATAAAACCCAACCATAAGATCGTGGATCAACATCATATCAACCATGTCATATGATAAACCCTCTATATTATGGTTTCACCACCCCTTAAAAATTCAGCGCAGGCTCAATACTATCAATATGGCATGTATACCATAGTCTCAACCTTATGATATGTGCATCCTTAACACTATCCTATAGTGTTACAATCTTTCCCTTAATGTTATCGTATAACATTATAATGTGTTCTCTTAGCATACGCTTATAGTGTTATCACTTGCCCTTTGTGCTATCTCATATAGGTAGTGTATGCGCTCAATTCGTAGGTCTAGGTTGTATAATTTATGCATTATGGAAAACGTAGTATGCCATAATGCACTCGATAGGAAGAACAAGCATAAGTCTACAAGCTCGTCGCCAATGTAAAACCTGAAAATTGAAACAAGACACTCAGTAAGTAGGTAAACAAGAGATAGAAAATAATAATGGAAGGATAGTAAGATAATTCATAAGAATTTAGTAATTTAATGAATTCAGATAATTAGTAAACATAGGATGTACCTGAGTAGTAAAACAGAACAGTAACAAAAGTACAAGGCAGAATGGAAAGTTTAATTAAGAACTAAATTTTTTCAAGTAACCAATAATCCGGATGTTCCAAGAGTAACCTGTGAATCAACGTATAAGGTGCCTTAGTTCAAATTAATTAAGTAAGCCTGGATAATGAAGAATAACCTTACCTCTCAGATCGTCATGGGAGAACAAGTCCTGCCACTCCACCACTTTATCCCCATCAACAAAGATAAGTTAGCTTTTACTTAATAAACAAAGTACATATATGCAAGAGTAAAACAATGCTTTAAATAACTCATTAATTCATCGATAGTAGTAACTATGATAGACCAATAGTTTAAATAACAAAATTAAGACATAAGAAGTAAACGAACTAATAGTCACAAAATGTATAAGGGATTAACAAGACAATGGGTATAATCCGAAGAGGTTGAAAGTTTAATGAGCATCTATGTTTCCGCATGAGTACTAATGATCCCTTTTCGATAGTTTTCACTAGCCTATAATTATTATTTTTTTTCAATTTTCGGGGACATTACAAGTGGTATCAAAGCCTAGGTTCAATACTGAGAGACTTATGGGTGCACCAAGAATTCATGCAAAGAAAATAAATTATGATAAGTAATGTTTGTTACTAATAGGAAATGTTTTTCTGCTGTTAAATTTTTTGTGTTACAGGAAAATTTTTACAGCGCTGTTCAGTTTATGAACACTGAGGAAGAAAATAGCCGACAGGAAATGACCACCCCCACTCCAGAAGTGAACTTGGTGGTCGAGCTAAACTTTGATGTGCTGAAAACTTTGCACAGTGTTCAAGCTGAACTGAAGAGTTTCAGAGAGGACAGTCTGAATGAAAGAAAGGAACAACAAGCTATAAATAAAGCATTATTGCGTAACATGACAGGAGAGAGCCCGCAAGGTAAACCTACCCAGTACACCAACATATCCAAAAGAGAACCATACCATGAGTGGTCCAATAGCCCAAGAGAAGAATAAAAATAAGGTACCCGAAAGCAACTAAAGGAGATCATCATAGTCCTGCTAGTGATGACTGACTTTCTCCACGGAGAAATAGGGAAAGAAGTGATGATAGTCTTTAGGGGAAGTTTCAAAAAATAAGAGCCCTGACCTATGAAGGCGAAGTAAATACGGGAGAAAAGGATGAATAATGGTTGCTGGGAATGAGTAAGTATTTCCAGGTTCATAACTATTCCAATGTGATGCAGGCTAGGCTTTCGATCTACAACTTGAATGGTAAGGCAACAAGATGGTGGCGAGATTTAAATCACACCAAGAAAGATGAGCTGCGAGAAATAAGCTGGGAAAACTTATAAAAGATTTTCCAAGAAAAATACATGTCGAAAAGGTTCTTTGACCGCAAGGTAAAATATTTCCATGAACTACGCATGGGGTCCCTGACTATGGACGCATTTATAAATAGATTTCTAGATCTACTGTGTTATGTCTCATATATCAAAGAAGAAAAGGTGAAGATCCAGCAATTCCTAGGATGTCTTCCTCCTAGTTTTCGAGACATGATTGAATTCGACATGCGAAAGACTCTGGATACTGCGCTACATAAGGCCCGACTCTACTATTATAATGGACAGTTACATCAATAAAACTAGAACCGAAACAGATAAAAGTCTAGAAACTTTTTTGATAACCGCAAGCCTGGGTAAAACCCATAGCATTATATAAAGCAAAATAACAACTTTCCAGTAAACAAGAACTTCAACAAAACTTGTACGAAGCCTTATGTACCAGCTCCTAATGGAAATAAGCAAGTGGGGAGTGGATCCAATGCTACCCCTTTAGCGATCAAGTGCTAGAAATGCAACAGTCTGCATTATGCTCAATATTGTAAGAACAAGAACAATGGAGTCTTGCATAACCTACAAGAAGAACCCACCATGGAGGATATAGCGGGAACATCATGAATCTATGCAGCATTAGATGGCTGATAGGAAGACCGTCAAGATACAATGGTCGAGATTGAAGGTAACTTCTTGAACACCCCTGTTTCAATACTTATTGATCACGGTGCTTGCCAGAGCTATGTTGCACCTAATATTGTTGATTTATGGAAGTGAGGAAAAGTAAATCATGATAAACCATGGCTGGTACAGTTAGCCACAGGTATGAAACAGAAGGCTTCAGATATTTTTAAGGAATGTGAAGTAAACTTGAATGGTTTCCTTACTAAGGTAAACCTGAACATCCTACCTTTAGGATCGTATGATATTCCTATAGGAATGGACTAGTTGGAACAACACCATGTCATGCTCGATTATCTACAAAAGTCTATCTTGTGTACTGATGGCCAAGGGAACCAAGTGAAGGTTCAAGGCATCCCAAAGAAAGTGTCTGTAAGACAAATCTCTGCCTTACAACAAAGAAGTGTGTTAGGAAGGGTTGCAAGTTATTTTCAGTGAACATCCGAGACATAGAGTATGATAGAGAACAATGCATAGAAGACTTCCCCGTTTCTGAAAATTTCAAGGATGTGTGTCCCGAGGAAATCCCCGAATTACCTCCGAAACGAGACCTAGAATTTTCCATCGAACTGACCCCGGGATCAGTTCCAGCTTCCAAAGCCCCTTACCGCATGAGTGCACTGGAATTGGTGGAACTCAAACTGCAGTTGCAGGAATTAATAGAGAAGGGGTATATTCGACCCAGTGTGTCCCCTTGGGGAGCACTTATTTTTGTTCGTAAAGAATAAGGACGGTACGATGTGGATGTGCATTGATTACCATTAGTTGAACAAAATGACTATAAAGAACTGTTACCCGCTCCCTAGGATCGATGATTTGTTCGACCAGGTAGGAAGAGCCAAAATATTTTTGAACATTGACCTACAATTGGGGTACCATCAGGTACAGATCTAAGACGAAGATAATTCCCAAGACCGCCTTTTGTACAAGGTACAGGCACTATGAGTTTGTAGTGATGTTGTTTAGGTTAACTAATGCACCCGCAAAATTTATCTGTATGGTGAACAACATATTCAGTATGTATCTGGATAAGTTTGTACTAGTGTTTATTGATGACATTCTAGTTTATTCCAAGAATAAAGAGGAACATGAAGAACACCTTCACATAGTACTTCAAGTGTTGAGAGAACACCAACTCTATGCTAAGTTTAGTAAATGTGATTTTTACAAACCACAAATACAGTTTTTAGGTCACATCATATCCGGCGTAGGAATAGTTGTGGACCTGGAAAAGATTTGAGCCATAAAGGATTGACCTACCCCAACTAGTGTCACTGAAATTATGTCATTCTTGGGATTAGCTAGATATTATCGAAAGTTCATTGACAACTTCTCGATAATCGCTTGCCCCAAGATGGATTTGCAGAAGAAAGAAAAAAATTTCTTATGGACTCACAAGTCTGATGAAATTTTTCAAAAGCTTAAGCAACTTTTGATGACTGCACCAGTGTTGCATATTGCGGATCCCGATGGGGATTTCATTATATGCATAGATGCAAGCAAGGAAGGACTTAGAGAAGTCCTCTTGCAAAATGAAAATGTGATCTATTATGAATCTTGGAAATTAAAAGAGCATGAGAAAAATGATCCCACGTATGATCTTGAGCTAGAGGCCATTATCGATGCTCTAAAGATTTGGAGGAACTCTCTCATGGGAAGGAAGTTCCTTTTAAAGGATGAAAATATGAGTCTAAAATATTTATTCAATCTACCCAATATGAATGCAAGGCAAGCTAGATGGTTGGCTTTCCTGAGTGAGTATCACTTTGAACTAAAGCACATTAAGGGAAAAGAGAACAAATTTGTCGATGCATTGAGTCGACGGACTCATATGATATATGAGGTGACCCTGAGTCAAACTGATGTAGATTTGCATGAGACGATTAGAACGGCCAACAAGGTTGACTCGTTATATGTGGATATCCTCAATAAGGTCCAGGAGGATCAGTTGTTTCAACAACAAAAGGAGTACAAGGTGGATGAATCCAAACTACTATTGTCCAAGGATAGATTGTATGTTCCAGTTGGAGGGGACATTCGATCTAGCATCCTCACAGAATTCCATAGGGCACCCTGCTTGGGGCACATGGGATATCAAAAGATGATATATGCCATCAAGAGACACTTCTTATGGCCTAAGTTAAAGGTCGACATTGCAATGTTTATTTCGAAATGTTAGGAATGCTATGTAGTTAAGGTTGAGCACTAGCATCCTTCAGGATTGCTATAGCCATTACCCATTCCATAATGGAACTGGGAGGTTATCAGTATGGATTTTATTACTGGCTTACTAAAAAGTAAGAAGAAAAATGATTCCATATTCATAGTCCTTGACAAGTTTCCAAAAGCGGCACACTTCATCCTTGTGAAATTGACGTACAAGGCCATGAACATTGTCAATATCTTCCTGAAAGAGATATTTAGATTGCATGGGATACCCAAAGTGATTATCTCAGATCGATATGTTAATTTTATAGGACACTTTTGGAGATATTTATTCTATGGATTAGAGATGCAGCTAAACTTCAGCACTACTTATCACCCACGGACGAATGGGTAGACTGAAAGAGTAAACCAAATTGTGGAAGACATGCTTTGTATGTATTTCATGAAAAACCCCACCAAGTGGGAAGATTATTTGCACCTTGCAGAGTTTGCATATAACAACGGGTATCACGCTTCCGCCAAGATGAGTCCTTTCAAGGTACTCTATGGACGGAAGTGTAGGACCCCAGTTACTTGCGATAGTCCGGTGGATCGGCTCATGTTACAGCCTGACCTGTTATTGGACTTGGAACAGTTAGTTACCAAGGTCTAGGGAAACCTTAAAGAGGCATAAGACTGTCAAAAAAGTTATGCAGATAAGAAAAGAAAAGAAAAATACTATCAAGTAGCTGAGCATGTCTACTTGAAAGTGAAAGCAAAATGGAGCTCATTGAGCTTAGGTAGGTATGGTAAGTTGGCAACTAGGTTTTGTGGACCTTTTGAAATTCTGGCCAAGAAAGGACCAGTGGATTATGAATTAGCATTACCCACGCATGTAAGAGTTCATAATGTATTCCATGCATCTTTATTAAATAAATATGTTTATGACACTAAGCATGCCATTGATTGGTCCTTATTACAGGTGGAACCTGAGGGGGAATTTTCCCCTGAACCTTTGCATATATTGGGCAACAAAAAAGTACAGCTTCGAAAGCACACTGTGGTCCAATTAAAAGTGCAGTGGAAGAACTTTGAGGTAGATGAGGCTACTTGGGAGAATGAGGCCATCATGAGAAATGTTTACCTCGCCTTGTTTCATGATATCATTCAGAGTCCCTAGAACATGATGAACGATGTTGTAGTAAGCGGGGAGGGATTTAATGTCCCAAATTTTGGACCTACCATTTATAGGCATAAGCCTATTGATCATGATGATTATATTGATGTTTTATTTTTGGGTCAAATACCACACTGCATATGAACATGATGATTTGTTTTGTATATTGGGCGTAACCCAGTTGTTGAAGATACATATCAATATATATGATAGATATATATGATACATATGAACATGATGATTTGTTTTTGTATATTGGGCATAATCCAATTGTTTATGATATATAGGTATATATATGTTTTTTGTTGGGCGTCGACCCTGAAGCACATGATTGATGAAATGTTCGTGTTGGGAGTGGACCCTGAAGCACATGATCGATGAGATGTTTTGTGTTGGGTGAGAGGCTTTGGAACACATGAGTACTTATTTTTTTGTTGAGCATAAATCTCTAGAACACATGAAAATATAATTGGAAATGTTAGGAATAAGCTCTGGAGCATTCCATGTTGGTGTTGAGCATAAGTTCTGGAGCATCGGATCTTTGGCCATTGTATCCCTAGGTGTATCATACAAGTACATCCTAGCATTTAGTTTTGGGCGAGAGCTCTAGAATTGCACTATGTTTGTAACTCCCTGTTATAAGTGTTGAGTATGGGCTTTGGTAAGTGCTAGGGGTTACTAAAAATATTAAAATCACCTCCAAGTAAAAAATACTCAAGGAATAATATTGATCTCATCATACTTATTTTTAAGTGATTAAATGAAATTTTGAATTTCTGTATTCGCATCAAGTACTGAATAATTACCACATTATACAAAGGAAATACAACATGCAAGGATGTTTAGAGTTGCCTAAACTAGTAGACCTAAGCCATCTATCTACTTGACCTTCATAAAATAGGTGTCGTTACGTCTAAGGGATCATGACACATGATGCTCGAAGACAATTGTTAACAAGTATTTTAATACTATGTATTTTACACATAGTATGTATAAAGAATTAATGATGATTAATTATGTAATTGAATAAACAAAGAAGATAAGCTCCTCCAATTATTATTTATTATTAAAGGACTAATAAATAGTGAAATATCTATGAAAGTCTAACTAGGAACTAGTTAAAAGTTCCTAGGTTAAGAATTGAAAAATTACCCCTGTAATTTAAAAAGGGTTAAATCAAGAAATCAAGGATTTCTTGTTTTAACTGCCCCTTTGACTAAAGAGTCTTCCTATAAAGACTCAAGCCAAGCAAAGCCTAGGGGGTTCTGATTTTTCATCTAGGAGAACTATTATTCTGCCTGTTTTTCTCTCAAGTGTTTTCTTAGAGAAATTTTCCTACAAGGAAAAGAGGATTTGATTCAGAACTCATTACCAGTTAGGAAACCCTAGATTAGGAGCTCTAAGCTACTTACATCTTGGATTTCAGCTCGGGGGGGGGGTCCATATTAGAACCACGAATGGTTCCAGATCATGGTTGGGAGGAACATGGTAGTTCCCAAGTGATTTGGTAATCAAACAGAGGTCAGATCTACATTGAATTGTTAATGCTGGTTATTTAAGTGTGTCGTTGCAGTCATTGACAGAGCTTCAAATTTCAGGTATGAAACCTTTGAAGGCCTATTCTATTTCTTTCCAATGTTTCATTAATGTTTATGTTGAGCAATGGCTGTAATGAAATTTCTAACCCTAGTGGTTCTGTTTTATGGTTGTCAATATGCTAAGGTTGTATATGCAATTTACAAATCATAGGCTAGAGAATATTTATTATATGCTGTACATTACTAGGGTTTGTACTTTGAGTGAAATTCTGTAATTATCTCCATGATTAGTTTATGTGCACTATACCTAGTTTTGTTACCAGTTAGCCTTCTACAGGTGGCATTACTTTGCTGACATATTTCATTTGTCAGCAGAGGGTTGTTTTTAATTCAAATTTTCATTTAGAGGTATAGGTTAAATATATATACATATAGAATTACATGTATATATATATTATTCTTCAAGTAGTTTTATAATTTATGTACTATTTGATTTATTTTAAACTAGATCTACTAGGAACATAATTTATACAATAAACGAGCTAACAATTTATTAAATACCTTCTAAGGTCTGCTCTACATAATCATGTAAAAACAAATTTAAATATCATCACATTTCATTTTAATAAACATAATCAAAATTAACCAAATAGAGAACACATCATGACCATCCATGTGGTCCATTATCAAACTCTGTATTACTATATAAAATCCACAAACCAAATCATATCCATTAACATAGCTCGAATGTTTAAATTTAGAGTCCTATTATTACAGTCATCCATTATAAACACAAAAGGGTTTTAAAAGCCCCAATTAAAACCTATACATAACCAAACATCTTATTAACCATTTAAAACCCATTTTTCCATCAAGAGGTCGCGACATCGAATCTTGTAGATGTCGAGACCCATTTCAATAACACTAATAAAACCATAAGTATTTTCTTATACAATTAGTAAGCCATCGCATAACCTTTCTCTATAGTCCATGCTATATATCTAGTATGTACAGGCTACGCTTTCAAGCTATGCCACAAACCTTTAAATCCAAACAATGCTTACATTAGTAGCACGGTCGTAAAGACCCTAGATATGGCCTCGACCAAGTCTAATATAAACACACAGTCACGTTTTTTTAAAACCAATTGATATCATGGTTTGTCATAACCTTGGATATTACAGCTGAATCTTTCCAAGTAAACTATTTACATCATAAAATACCCATTAAAAAGCTATCATAGTCATTTGGAGAGGCATGTGCCATTAGTGGCATGGCCTGCACCCACGCTGAGTCAATACAAAACCAAAGAATACAATGCTCTATTTTATTTAAACACAGATGCCTTTTTTTAAAGCTAACACAGAGCGTGGTGGTGCATCCCTGTTACAATGGGATACAACACCATTGATACAATGGTGCAGCCCATGGCAGAACGCCTAAGCTCTAAAAGCTCCCTACTCAGAATTTAAACCAAACAATAACTATGCAAACATAGTGCTATGCTTACGGCGATAACCCAAAACAATAATAATTATACACAGATAATTATTCTACGGGATGTAAGGCCACATCCGATTCCATTAAAAACCACATAAAACACAAAAATTAAATAACCATACAAAACCCAAGTTTACACAGTATTTCAACGCTAGAGGAAATCGTATTCATTTAATATCAAATCATTTACAGTCTTCATATTAAAACCAATGCGTAATGAATTTACACCGTGATGCCTGAACCCTCTCTACCTTCAGTCAAAATATTAAAACATAATGGCAAGCTGTGAGCTATGGCACAATTACAAGTAATGGTGCAGCCACAGCCCAAACAAATGGCAAATATCTCAATGAGAGTCTATCAAAACGAGAGCAAGCTATATCCTAAAAAATCAAAGGCAGAGTCAACAAGTGTCACATGAAACCCCAACCCAGCAATGATTTTCAAACTAAGGAATGCTAGAATGAGAGGAGGCAAGGAAAATTCCTAATAGGTTTACCCCAGGACGTAAGGAAGAAATTCCAAATCGACAAGTGCAGCCTATGCAAACCCTAGAGCATATTCACATTCACCTATAGACAGAACATGAGGGCATGAGGAGCATGACCGTGCCATAAATAAAACCAAACAAATCAATGCATGTTATATAGAGCTGGGTTAAGCTCAACTGCAAATCGATGGGGTTGTCTCCATCCTCCAAACGGGAAGAGGCTTCATTACACCACAATACTAATACCATAATACACATACAACGAATTCCAAGTCCTTTGCCAAGGGTTTTCACCAACCCCAATGGCATTAATGGCACTAGCTAGTGGCCATTAATGCGACCATAAACCCCAACCATAATATCGTGGATCAACATCATATCAACCATGTCATATGATAAACCCTCTATAGTATGGTTTCGATACCCCTTAAAAAGTTAGCACAGGTTCAATACTATCGATATGGTATGTATACCATAGTCTCAACCTTATGATATGCGCATCCTTAACACTATCCTATAGTGTTATAATGTTTCCCTTAACATTATATTATAACGTTATAATGTGTTCTCTTAGCATACACTTATAATGTTATCACTTACCCTTTGTGCTATCTCATATAGGTAGTTGTTGTAATCTCACAGATCACAAAGGGTAACCAATAATACACATTGAATCATACAGACATAACAGACATAAGAGACAGAACATAGATATAGAACAATAGATTATATTATATCATGAGGGTCCATACATACACAGAACTAAACTGACTTCTCATCTGGCTCAACAGCCTAATATATATGTTTTAAAAACAGTTACATATAACTACCTATTTCTTCGGTTAACTGACACGACCTTATGCGTCTGACCTGATCTCCTAATTAGTCGGTTGTTCGACTAGTCGACTCATAGACTAGCTCCTCCAACATCTCCCCTAGGAACAAAATCTCTCTTCATCCCGAAGAAACAGGGGAGGTACTCAAAATTTGTACTTTCTGAGATAATTACTTTATTGTTTTTTTCATGGGCTATGCATTCAAATGGTTGGTCATTTTTGTATGCATACTTCAACAATTGCTTTCGTAGTAAGGGCTAGTTGATGTTGAAATTATGTCCCACTTTGTAATACTTTATGGATGTCGATGGTCAATGTTGTGATGCTTGATAAAGTCAACATCTTCTCCTTCATGGGAAGGTCTGCTATACTTTCCATGTCGGGTCCCAAGAACTGATCTTTTTCTCTGCTGCTTCTAGTAGTCTTTTCATCTGTGGGAAGATTGTATCTAGTCTATCCAAGCTTGGGAGTTCTTGCTGTACCCACTACTGTGCTTGTATTTCTAGTATCTGTAGTTTGGCTATCTCCAGTATGATTTTATCTTGTATTGTATTTCTCATTGTTTCTTCAGTGTTTTTTCTCCTTTCCAATGCTTGAATCTGCTCTTCAGTCTGTCGGGTCTGCTGACATTAGACGAAATTTCAGTTTAAAATGGGCCTTCCAAAAATAATACAAATTCCATGTCATCATGTATTAGCCAATCAAAATGATTTAAAATTCAAACAGGGAGCACCTATTAAACAATTTTTTAATATAAATTTGGGGATAGGTATCATAAAAACTACTTTTTTTGTTCGTATTTTCGATATATCTCCCAGATTTTTTACTCAAATTTTGATTAAGAGAGCTCATTGGATGTAGAATTAAATTACCCATCCAACGAGTACCCACTTGGCATACTTTTTATGGGCCCTGCTACCCCAAAAATAAGAAATACCTGAAAAAACATGATGATGATGTCATCATCACATTTTTTTCAAGTATTTCTTATTTTTGGGGTAGCGCGTCCCATCAAAAGTATGCCAAGTGGGTACTCGTTGGATGCGTAATTTAATTCCACATCCAATAAGCTATCCCAATCGAAATTTTAGTAAAAGCACAGGGATATATGTCGAAAATACGAACAAACAAGTAGTTTTTTCTTTTCTTGCTCCAAAATTAATAAATAGTTTCTATTATTTTAACTATTATTTTATTAATTTTCCTTAGGAGGCCCATTTTGAGTTGAAATTTCCTTTGATGAATACTTGTCCACAATAAGTAGGCCAATCATGGAGTACTTCCTCTGTGATGATAGATTCTTCCAAGTGGTCTTGCAACACTTTGTAAGCTTCTGAGAATGTTGTGTACTATTGCATTAATAATCTAGATGTCTGTTGTTTTTTATCTTCTTTTGTATTTTGTATGTGTACTTGTAGGGTCACCACCACACTCTAAAATAGTTGATATGATTTTTCTAGTGGCTTGTTATTTTCTTCTTCCATTGGACCTGGTATTATAGTTTGAGCTAAGTTTCTGCATTTTGACAGGAATTCGACTTGTTCATTCTTAATGTCATCGACCTACTGTCATCTGGTCTGGCTTCTTGTTTTTTCCTCGGTGGCCAAAGTATATAAGAGTTGTCCTATCTCTTTGTCTCTTTGTTTTGTTGTGTCGACTGCAGTAGTCGATCCCAACTGGCTAAGGTGGATCCTTGTCAGCCTCTGCTCTTTGTGATGTTCCTTCTTCTTTTTGTCTCTTTTTCTCTTGTGTTTATGTTGTTATGTCTGATGTTGTGCCTATGTATCTACAAGTGGTGGGTTGCGGCTATGGTTGGTTTTCTGGTTGCTGATCTTCAACGGTCGGTGTAACTTCTGGTTGAATCTCTTGGGTGGGATTTGTAGCTGGATGTGTATCTGGAGGATTTGGTACAGATGGTTTAGGGTTTGTTAGAGGTTATGGATTGGGAAGTGGTGGTGGAGATGGTGAATGGTCGGGTGTAATTGGTGTAGTGGGGATATTGTCAGGCAACAATGGATTGTTGACTTCTGGTGGTGAGTCGTCGAGGTCATCGAAGAACAAGTTGTCGATTACCTTATTGATTGCTACCATGTCAGCCTGGTTATGTTCTTCCATACCTCCAACTGGTTCATTGGCTAGTGGTTGTTGGGGGTTATCTGAGGGTACAATTGATGTGGTGTGACTTGCAGCAATTTCAAAAGAGGTCTCAGGATTTCTTACAAAAGTCAACTTAATGGTTGCTATAGTTCTTGGTTTTTGTTGTATCTGGCCAAGTTGTTGTGCTAGGAGTTGGCATGTTGTGCTAGATTTGACTAGGGAGCACTTGGTAGAATTTTTTTGGGCTAAAGTAAACAGTTCTGGAAGTTTTTCAATGAATGCTTGGAAGTCTCCATCCTGGTCGAACCTCTCTTTTAGGGTTTCTGGTATAGCATTTTTACAAATGTCGATTGGGCTTATGGTGGGTATCTGTGTGGTGTCTTCCTTTGTAATCTGGGTTGGAGATGGGGTGGAGGTGTAAACACTAGGTTGAAAATGTTTTTTTCGATTGAAGGGGTTGTATTTTTTACCTTTTTCGGCCTCCCATGCTTTGTTCCTGACTCAACAAAGCATCTGAACTGCGTCTTGATCGAAACTTTGTTCGCTACAATGTCTTATATGATGTCAATGACCGTAGCTACTAGTTCATCTTCATCTTCTGATTCTAAGATGATAAGCTTGTGCTTCCCCTTCCCTTTTCTCTTTTGGCTACTATTTCCCTTACTATTTTTCTAATTTTGTCTTTGGTTATAGAGTATTTTGGGTTGTTAGATTCAATTTCTTCCTCTAGTCTTTCTCCTCCCTCCTGTTGGTTAATCGGAATGATTTTTTTCTCCGCTGGTTTAGCCACCTTATGCTCAATCGGTGTACTTCCTCTTTGGTTCGGTGGTGGTAAAATTGTTATTTGTGGTTTGTTAGTGTCCTCTGCTAGTGTCTCTTCCGAAACAAAGGTGCTGATATATAGTTGAATTTCATAGTCCTCCTCCTTCTCCTGGTCAGTCAGTGGTTCTTCGGGGTCGTCGGTCGATGTCGATCATGTGAATGGTTGATAGAAGTATGTCAATGGGTTTGATGTCAGTTGTCGAAGTGTTGGTTATTATATCTTTCAAAATTTCCTCTCATCTTGGGTCATGGGTGTTGGTTTTGTTTTGTTGTTTTTAGGATTTTTATATTTTTATAGTTTTTGTATGACAGTTATGGTCGTTATATGTATGTCTCTTCTCTTTCTTTTTTCTTAAACTTGTTTTAATTTTTGTACCATTTTAGTCGGGCACCATTAACAAGTTTCCGAAATATTATGCCTTATAATGTCCTTAGTCGGAATGATCCGTTGGAATAAATGTCTTCGACAATGTAAGGTTCCATCCATTCTATGTGTAACTTTTTGGGTTTTCCTTTTACTTGGCTGTTGTATAGTAAGGAGAGGTCCCCTACCGACAAATTTTTGTTTTTGATATTGTGATCATGCCAATCCTTCTATTGTTGTTTTTTGATTTCTTGATGTTGTAGAGTGAGCAGTCAGTGTTCCTCTAGCTTGCTTAATTACATTAGTCGGTCCTTCCTACCTTCTTCGACATCTACATATAAAATATCGGCTATGATAGGTGTTTACTGTCAAAAATGTAGTGGAACAACTGCTTCTTGGCCATAAACTAGTCGGAATGGTGTTTGGTCAGTCGAACGTTTGGACGTTGTTCTGTAAGCCCATAATACTATAGGTATCTTTTCATCCCAATCATTTTTGTCGGTATTGCATATTTTTGTTAGACCCCTTGTTAATGTTTTGTTAAATTCCTCTATTTCTCCATCCCACTGAGGGTGATAAGTTGTACTACATCGGTGGTCAATTTTGAACTGGTCTGTTAGTGCTTTGATGGCTTTGTTAATAAAGTGTGAACCTTGGTCATTGATTAGGGTTATTAGGAATCCAAATCTGGTAATTATATTTTCGTAGATAAATTTAGCAGCTGTCTCACTGGAACATGTGTCAACTAGTTCTACTTCTTCCCACTTGGTTACATATTCTACTGCGGTTATTATGTATCTTGCACCTGTTCTTTTTGTTGGTATCAAGCATGGTCCTATGAAGTCGATGGCCCAAATTTCAAATCTCAAACTTGGGTTTACTGATATCGAGGGCATTTCTGTACTAGGAAGAGGTCGACCTAGTCATTGACATATGTCACATTGGCTAACAAAGTTTTTACAATCCTTGTATAGTGTCGGCCACCATAGCCCTAACTGTTGGATTTTCTTGGCAATTGTGTCTGCTTGAAAATGTCCTCCCGTCGGTCCAAAGTGTGCTTTGTACATGATATTATATCTTTTGTGTTCTAATACGCATCTTCTGAGGATGCCGTCTAGGCCCATTTTATATAAAAATCCATTTATGAGGCTATATGGTGTAGCTTTCATAGCTAATATTTGTTTCTTTTTCATTCTCATGCCCTCTGGTGCTTGACCACTTTCGAAGAATTGAGCTATTTCCTCTAATTCTGTTGGGATTGCTTCTATTCAAAACAAGTGTGCATCCGTTAGGTCATGTTCAACTCCTATCGGCTCCTCTCCTATGTCGATTCGCGATAAGTGGTCGGGTCCAACATTCAATTTTCCTAGTCTAACAACGACTTCAAATTCGAATTCTTGGAATAGTAGCAGCCATAGAAAAATTCTCCCATGGTGTAAGGGTTTGATTACAAGGTATTTTAATGCTTGGTGGTCGATATAAAATATGAAAGGGTTGGCTAGTAGGTAATGTCTATAATTTTGTAGTGAAAAAACCACTCCTAATGTTTCTCTCTCTTTTGTCGAATAGTTTCTTTCTTCCTTATTTAGTTTTCTGTTGCTGTAAACTATGGGGTAATCCATTCCGTCGTCCCTTGGTTGTGTTAAGATCGCTCCTATGGCTAGGCCTAATGCATCGATATGTACGTGAAATTTGATTGACCAATTCGGGAACCTTAGGATGGGTGCCTCTACTAGCTTCCTTTTTAGTGTTTCAAATGATATGTTGCATTCATCTTTCCAGTCGAACTCCTAATATTCTCTTAATAGTTATTCCAATGGATAGGTCATATCTGAGTAGTATCTCATAAATTTCCTGTAATATCATGTATGACCAAGTAGCACACTAACTTGTTTTGGGTTCATTGGTGGTTTTAAGTCGAGGATAATTTTTATTTTTGCAATGTCAAACTTGATGCCTTCTTTGCATACAATGTGTCATAATAGTATCCCTATAGGAGTTAGGGATATGCATTTCCTTATGTTCAAAGATAGTTGGATTTGTTGGCATCATTCCAACATGAGCCTTAGCCATTTGAATTAATCTTTCAGCATAGAGTATATTGTCCAATGATCCAAATATAATTCCATTGTTTTTTATATATATTCTTGAAATGTTTTGACCACTATTCTTGAAAATACTGCAGGTGCATTTTTTAGACCAAAAGGCATAACTCTGTAGGAAAATGAGTCGAATTCACATAGGAATGTTGTCTTTTTCTGGTCTTCTTTGGCTATTGGTACTTGGTTGTAACCTGAGAATCTATCTATAAATGAGTAGCATTCATTTCTTGCGACTTCATTTAGGATTTCATCTCCATAAGGTGTTTGGAATGGGTCTGTTAAGGTGACTTTGTTTAATTCTATCAAGTCGACACAGATGCGTAGCTTTGTCGGGTCATGTTTCTCTCGCTGTACAACCATTGGACTTGCCCATTCCGATTGGTCAATAGGGTAGATAATTCCTACTGCAAGCATATTACCATCTCTTTCTTGACTATATATTTGTATTTATGAGCTAGTTTATATGGCCTCTTCTTTAATATTGATCTTCATTTCGCCCATTTCATGGACTAGAACTTTGAGATATTTGTAGTCTCTAGTGAATACATCCTAGAATTCTTTTAGTTAGTTTACTATTTCGGTTTTTTGTTCTTCACTCCAATAATTGCCAATTTTTGCTATTTTTGGTCGATCATCGTTTGATATGTCAAATTCTTTAGTTTTCACTTTGGAATCTAACCATTTTGGTGTTTTGGATTCATTGATCGGTTGGCTTCCTTCTTTGAATTGTGAAAATGTAGTAGGAAATTTTGCTGCAATCATTTAGTCAGTATCTTCTTTATCAGCTGTCTCGACTTTAAGTACTGTGCAAATTGGTTTTTTTTTGTTTTTGAATGGTATGATTTCCATCGAAAGCTTTTCTCTTCTAGATTTTTGTTTTCCATTTGTTGTCTTGTTGACTGTGGTATTTTCTTGGTTTGTATGTTATTACATGTTATTGATGGTCAGTCACAATTTTGTGTTACGGTGTTGTTCCCGGTCGGTTCTATAAATGTTTTGATTTGTTTTGTAGTTTTGAATAGCTTTTCATTTTGTGGTCTAAAGATGAAGTCTTTAATGAAGTTCTCTCTAAGTTCATGCCATTGAAATGTTTCACCCCATGATTCTTCCATTTTGTACCATTTTTTTTGTAAGTTGGATAGCATCGAAGGAAACAGGTGTGGCCATGTACGTTCATCTTCATATCCAAGTCTTTTCCACTCTCTTTCGCATGTTCTTATGTGTTCTTCTAGGTCCTACCCCTGGATGAACATAGGTATTTGGGATTGTTTGGTTATCCTTTTTCCTCCAAATATTTCTACAAAGTCGAAGCTGTTGTCCATGTCTGCAATATTGATTGATGGGTATCCCACCATCTAGTGGCTTGTCCTGTGAAGGTGTCTACTAGGCTTTGTAGTTGGCCATGTTCACCAATGTTTTTATATACTTGTTCTATATGCATAACTGGTGATTCTCTTTCTTTGTATCTTGGGATTTGTTTGATACTTACTTTCGTTGGTTTTAAGGTAGGGTATTCCCTGCTTTTTTTTTCGAATATTTTTGGGACAATGGAAACTAAGAAACATTGTTGGACTGATTTCTTCTGTACTGTTTGAATGGTCCAGCAACATCTTACTTGTGTCTCGTAGTTTTTGACTTCCCAATCATATAATTATGTGTCTGAGTTGTATCCTACTGAATCTTGATTGCCTAAGTGAAGCTTGGCATAGACATTAGGTTCTATGTAGTCTTCATTATTTTGTATTCGGTATAGTTGTCGGATGTCGACTTCTTCATCAATAGGTTCTATCCACAGTTCTCCTTGGGATGGGTAGATAGGTACTATGACTTTCTATCCATTCCCTTTTAGTTTTATCCTTTCTTTGTCTAAAGATATCGATGCTTTCATTTTTCTTCCCCAAGGTCGACCTAATAAAGTTGGGAAGGAACTAGACCTTCCTTAGGGTCAATAATTTCAAAGTTAACTTTGCTTGATATTCCTTTTATTGTTATATCAACATTTCTCGAAACTCCAATAGGTTCGATCAGACCTTGGTCGACTAATTTGAGGTATATTCCTGACTCATATAGTCGACATCTATCCAATTGTTCTCAACTATCATGAGTCATAATATTTACTTGTGAGCCGAAGTCGAGTACAACTTGTCGAACATGGTATCCTTCAATTTTTAGGTCGACAAGTGGGTCAGCATCACTTTTGTCCTGTTGGTTTAGACTGCATATGTTTTTTGTTTATTTTTCTATATTATTGTTATGCTTCATATTATACAATAATTCAATGAATTTAGATACCGCTTTATCATCTTGTACTAAACGTGTTAATTCTTTAACTGTGCTTTGTTGACTATCATCAGCTTCTCCTTTTCTAGGAAATTATTTAAATATATCCATTGCGTCATTATACAATTGTTTTTGTGTAGTTGGGTTAGGATAATCATTCTTTTATTTTATTTTACTTATGCATGGATTATCACTCCCAATTTATGTCCCTTGTCGGGTTACTATATGCAGGTTCTTTGTGTTGGTTACATCATGTTTTTTAACACACGACAAGACATTAACATTTTTATTTTTATTGATTTTATCAAGCATAGTAGGACAATCCTCTAATGAGTGATCCCTGACTCCACATCTAGTACAAAATTTTAAATCAGTTCTGTCCTTGTATGGGTAGTCTGCATATCGATGACCTTATTTATAGCATGTAAAACATTGGATGGGTCGACGTGGTCGATTGTCATGATTCCCAGATAATCGACCTCGACCTCCATATCCTCCACGATGGTTGTCGAACCGACGCTCATATTGAAGGCCTTCATATCTTTGATTATTCAGTTTTCTTTGATCGTTGCTTCGCTGGTTGTTATCATTGTTCTGCGCAACTTCGTTTGTCTGGTAGACTACTTAGTAGTTTTGTCGGTTCTTTAAGCTTAAGTGGTAGTCGACCATTGCGTGACTTTTTATTTCATGGATTACACACCAAGATTCTTTGCCATTTTTCATGTTATACGGGAAATCTTTCGTTGTTTGTTCTCCATGTTCTTGGAAAATGTCGCAGAAGCACTTTGTCTGAACAAATCAAATGTCCTGTTGACTTATGTCTTATCAACAGTTATCTTTAGTGTGTCCGACCATTGAACATTTTGTGCAAAAAAAATCCTAATTCTTGAAGTTCATCTCTTTCAATTATTTTTGCATGATTTCTAGTTGTTCTTTCGGTATAGTATCCATGGGATATGTTGGGAAATATTCATCCATCTCCACTTGCAAATCTTTGGTAAGCGCATCTTTGTATGTTTTAAACTTCTCCAAGCTTATGTGCCGCTGAATTTTTTGTGATAGACCTTCAAGAAACCACTAAATTAATAGTTGTTCATTAATTACATAATCCAGTTGGCTGAGGAGGTTTTTCCGTCGTTTGTCATACTCTCAGATAGACTCTGCTGGATTTTGAGAGGTTGTTTTCAACTTTTTGGCTGCTAGATGTTTTGCATCTGGAGTTTTAAAGAAAGACAATAATTGCGCTTTAATTTCTGCTTTATATGCTTGGGGAGTTCTCTCAATATAGGTCATGTACCAGATTAGTTCTCGTTTCCTCAAGGCACCGATGAACTGTGCCATTTGTCGATCTTTAGCTGTAACCTGATTTTCCTCCCATATTGACTCACAGATGAAGCAATGTCGTCGAGCATCTTCATCACCCTCGTATAGAAGGATATGTGTTGATCCATGACCCAAGTCGAAATTCATGTTGCAATCTCCTTCTGGAGATGGCTAGTATGGGGATGGTGGTGGGGGTAGTGGGATGTTTTTCTTGTCTCGGTTGGAAGAACTGTTGTAGATGAAACTTTCATTCCCGTCGATCGTTTTGTTTGTCGTTTCTTCTCTTATAAGGAGTCAGCTCGGGTCAACTTCTCCTATCGATGTCCAACTGCACTGATTTGTCTGCAAGTCTAACTCTTTTGTATTTTCCAAAGCTATGTTTGGCAGGGGGGATGCTCCTTCATGTTCTAGTAAAGTAAGTTGATACTTCGATTGGAAGGGTATGCCTGAAGTGTTACCCAGATTCCTTCCTCTAGTTGACGGATCACTAGATGATTATCATCATCTACCTCGTCGTCTAGTCGGTTCCATATACCAAACTCACCAGCTCTTATTCTTAGGTCTTCTTCGACAATGGCTTGTATCCTGGTACTCGTATTCATTGGAGATAGAGGTCTTATCCCCTGGGGAACTTCTATTTGGAGAGCTTCACGCTACTCTATCCATAAGTCTTTTTCCATGGGTGATGCTTTTTCGTCCACACCTTCTTCCTGTCAGTCATGACCCGACTTTGGCGGATTTCTTTCCTGGTCTGTCACCCTAGTATTCATTCCTCTTTGTAGTTCTATAGCCCATTCTCTTCTTTCCTCCTTTCTTTTTAGCCTCTTCTCTCTCTCTACTTTCTATAAATCTGCCGTACCTGTGTGTGCCACTGTTCGTTCGATTTTCTCTTTAGGTTGACTTTTCATTGCTGATGATGGTATCTCCTTATACTCGACTAGAATCCTCTTCACTTTACCCCAAAATATGAATAGCTACCCCCCCATATCCTACCTGATGCTTTAGAAAGCTCAAATAGTTCTGTTTGCTTTCTTAGGAAATATTCCCACTCTCTTTCAGTAATTATTTTTTCCCACTTTTTCTATTTCTCCGTCTAGTTATAATTTGGTGGCGGTTTGTGTAGTGACGGACAAATTTCTACAATATGACCCACTCCTTTTTCTATTAGGAATTCGAACAGTAGGGTCGGTAGGGAGCACAAGAACTGCTCGGTAAGGTCTATATAGAATTTTTTCTGAATGGTTTTCTACCGAAGTTCTTTCTTCTATGGCTTGCTCCTCACAGAATTCATCTGTAATCTTTTCAAACCACTTCGACAGGTTTGTTCATCCTCCTCGAATCAGTTTCTCTAGCAGCTCTTGCTTCCGACTTTTTCATCCATATTTTTTTTTCAAAAGCTGGGGTACCGATTCTATGAACTTCTGATGAGTGTTAGTGAATAATTTCTCCTTCGCATGAGTAGTGGTTAATCTATTTCTCCTTGCGTAATTCTGCAAATATTTTTTTGTCTTACGCTCCCACCAGTTCTTAATCTCTTGTTTTGATATCATATGCTTATGGTCATCTCAGATATGTACTACTCACAATGGAACCAATGTTGCAATATCATAGATCACAAAGGGTTACCAATAATACACACTAAATCATACAAACATAACAGACACAAGAGACAAGAACATAGATATAAAACAACATATTATATTATATCATGAGGGTCCATACATACACAGAAGTGAACTGAGTTCTCATCTGTCTCAACAGCCTAATATATATGATTTACAAACATTTACATATAACTACATGTCGGTTCATTTAACCGACACGACCTTATGCAGCCGACCTGATCTCCTAATCAGTCGGTTGTTTGACTAGTTGGCTCACCGACTAGCTCCTCCAATAGTAGTGTATGCACTCAAGTCGTAGGTCTAGGTTGTATCATTTAGTAAGTATGGAAAATGTAGTATGCCATAATTCCCTCTCTAGGAAGAACAAGCATAAGTCTACAAGCTCGTCACCAATGTAAAACCTACAAAATAGAAACAAGAGATGAGTAAGTAGGTAAACAAGAGATAGAAAATAATAATGGAAGGACAGTAGGATAATTCATAAGCATTTAGTAATTTAACGAATTCAGATAATTAGTAAACATAGGATGTACCTAAGTAGTAAAATGGAACAGTAACAAAAGTACAAGGTGGAACAAAAAGTTTAATTAAGAACTGAATTGTGTCAAGTAACCAATAATCCCAATGTTACAAGAGTAACCTGTGAATCAACGTATAAGTTTCCTTAGTTCGAATCAACTAAGTAAGCCTACATAATGAAGAATAACCTTACGTCTCAGATCGTCATGGGAGAACAAGTCCCGCCACTCAAGCACTTTATGATCCCCATCAACAAAGTTAAGTTAGCTTTTATTTAATAAACAAAGTACACATATGCATGAGTAAAACAATGATCTAAATAACTCATTAATTCACTGACAGTAGTAACTATGATATATCGACAGTTTAAATAACAAAATTAAGACATAAGAAGTAAATGAACTAATATTCATGGAATGGATAAGAGATTAACAAGACAATGGGAAGAATCCAAAGAGGTTGAATGTTTAATGAGCATCTATGTTTCTGCATGAGTACTAATGATCTCTTTTGGGTAGTTTTCACTAGCCTATAATTTTTTTTTTCAATTTTTGGGGACATTACAAAATATATATATATATATATATATATAGTAAGAGTAATTGAAAGATATTTATGTGATAAAAAAAATTAAAAACAAGACATTCCATTCAATTTTTAGTGTAAGAGTATTTGATTGATATTTGTGATAAAAAAAACATTTCAAAAGAGGATATTCCTTTTAATACCGAAAAAAACTAATAAAAAACAATTTCCAAACAGGACATTCCATTTACTTTTGAGTGTAAGAGAATTTGATTGATATTTGTGATTAAAAAAACATTTCAAAATGGGATATTCCATTTAATACCAAAAAAAACTAATAAAAAACAACAACATAATCTCATAACATTAACGTTACCCATTTTCATTGTAAAAGTGGTTTGAGAAACCTTTTAAAATTATTTTAAAGACTTTGCATGCTTTGCAATTGATTCCCAACATGTACAAAATTTTCAATCCCAAGGACCCCTTTGGTGTCAGCTAGAAAGTGCTTTGTATCGCTAAAGAAATCTATGCAGACCTACTTTTTACAGTAATTCTTGCATAGAAATGATATTAAAAATCCATGTCAACCCTCCTCTTTATTTTCTTAGGATATTGTGTGGGACGCATATGCTTTGTAAGTCATCCCATTAGTAAGTTGTATTATACCACATTCATGGGGAGTAGGTAATAGTTGTTAAGTCATCCAGTTAATATGTTGCATTATCCCGCATTCATGGGGAGCAATAGTTGTGTAGATTAGACTTAGTATATAAGTATATGTTGAGGCTAATAAAAGAATCAAAGAGTTATTTTGTATTGAGCTTACTCAAAGGAGGTTTCCCCCTTGAAGTGGTCTTGGATTAATAAAATCTCTTTTATGATCCATTATTTCTATTATATCATGCATTCTCATTGTTTATTGCAAGAGGTTCTCCACATCTAGTATCAGATCACTTTCTTGGGTCCGTTGGGTGGAATTTCTGCCATTTTTTTTCTTTTGTAGTGCATCTTAGCATTGTGATCATTGCAATGATCATCCCTCATTTCACCTATACATCGATTTTCTACTTTACTATATATATAAACAAGGTGTAGCAGCAATGTTGCATATTCCCTGGTTTTAGGATTGTAATAAGTCAAATACATGTCGAATATAAATTGCACTAGCTATGTCGAATTCTAACAGAATACAAAACTTGATATTTTTAAGAACTTTAAAATAAATGAATAGAATTTTCTATAAAACTTAAGCCTTGAAGAATAGAATTTTCTATAAAACTTAAGCCTTGAACTAAAGTCGACTGCAATTATCGGTGAGACTCCTAGAACTACAATACCGCTGGAAGCATGGCTTATTATTATCAAGTTATTCTTTATCTTGTTAATTGATGTACTTCCTGATGCAACAAAAGAATACTATCATGAAATAGTTTCTATAATAATTTGAGTGATTTTATTGTGATGTTATATGTGAGTAACAAACACTCCTATGTGGCTCAGCTTTGGCTTTAGAACAAGCTCATAGAAATATTTTTAAGGTAAAAAGGGATGAAAGTTTGAAACATATATCATGTTAGTAACATGTCTTTGTAAACCATCAATATTTTTAATTTTAATTTAAAGTTATAAAAAACAATATAAAACACTGTAAACATTAAAAATAAAAATAAAAACTTTAATAACTATAATAATTCATTACACATCTTTATAATTATAATAGAAATTTATTTTTTAATATATTATTATTATTATTATTATTAATTAAAAAAAATTATGACCAAATTGTAAAAAAAATATACACTTAAAAGAGGAAATGTGTAGATGATATTGAAAAATAAGGTTAGGTGCAATAAAGGAAATGTGTACATGACATTGAAAAATAAGATTAGGTGCAATGAATAAATGAATAAAAAATAGAGATATAATTCTTTATACATTTATGTAGAGATTAATGAATAAAAATAGAGATATAATTGTTTATACATTTATGTAAAGATTAATGAATAAAAAAATAGAGATATAATGGTTTATACATCTATGTCTAAACCTAATTACATAAATAACTCTAAACATTCCTATCATTAAATATATAATTATATATAAAAAATGTTAAAAACCATACATAAAACTAAAATTATACATTTATGTCCACACTTAATTACATAAATAGTTATAGACATTTCTATCATTATTGGAATCATTAATTATATAATTATATATATAAACGGTTGAAAACCATACATAAAACTAAAACTAGATGCAATACCTTAGATCTGTTGTTCTCTTTAAACCTTATTACAGAAGTTGCACATCAAAATGTTGAATTTAAATTGTGATGTCTACTGGAACTCAGCCTTTTTGGATTAACCGTGGGTCCAAGAATTTGGATTAAAGATTTAAACTTAATGCATTAACAATCCATGGTTTATTAATGTATCAAATCCATAAAGAATTCACAACATTTTCAGACAGGTATCGACACATCGCATACATGCATAGTCTAAGCACATGTATAGCAGAATTCACAATTCTATATCATAGTAAACGATCTCAGTATTGACACGCATCACACGGTCTCAGTATTGACACGCATCGCATGCATGGTCTAACTACACCCCAATTCAATATCATGGCGATGGTCATCTCATGTGAAAACATAACGAAGAGAAAAAATAAAAGCTGAAGGAGAAATTATTGAAAACATCATTCTGAGTTTTGTCTCCGTTATTGCTTTTGTTGAATCGCTCGTGATTCCTACACGAAGGACATCCGCTTGATGAAAATTTTCTGGCGTTTCTTGGACTGCTTGGACTGCTGGAGCTCATGACAATCATTTCTAGGCACAGAAGAGATGATACTATTCACAATCACACAGCTACAAGCCACTTCCGTTGTCCATAAAGAACATGGATTTCAATCGTTTACAGTGAACCCAAACTAATATCTCCTATCATCAGAGCAAATGTTGGAGTAAAAGCAAGGTATTTCTCACATTAAAATGCTATAAACGTTTTCAGAGATACTCCAACCAAACTATCTCACATTACCTTCTCAGCATACATTCGCATATCCTCCCTTTCGGTTGTTGGGAAATTCATTGCCTCTGCTATCTGTCCTATTTAGAATCTGCTTGGATTCTTCTGCTCAATTTCGTTCACCTAGTTTCGTGGTGAACAATTCTTTCCCCATATTTAATGTTTTCTGAGGAAGGTTGTTGGAAGATGCATTGGAAGATATTTAGTTGTAAAAGTACCAATGGCCTTTCCCAGATCCATTGCAATAGGTCAGTGAATATTGCAGTTGGTAGGCGATTCATAACCTTGAAAGGTTAATAATTATTTTAACAATTTTTGGGTTTTGGGGAATGGTAAAGTTTGGTTCTAAGATTTGCACTTTTTTTGGGTGTATTATCTGCACTTATTTACGTCTATAATCTGCACTTATTTGCACCCTTAATAAAGTTGGAATAAATAACATTGCAAATGGATCGAATAGAAATAGTTTGTAGAGCTAACCTCCATCAACTAGAGTTCAACAATAGCGAATAGAGAGCCACTAAGCCATTAGAATCATAAGAACCAAGTCTTTGTGGATATTTATACGGATAAAGGTGAGGGATATTACGAGATGCAAAATTACTTAATTACTTACTTCGGGGAGCAGACGAGCACCGTATGCACTAGTAATTTGTGATAGATAAACGCATCCACTTCTGCGCTTTGCAACTTTCTGTTTATAAAAAGCGCCTTCAGGCAAGAGAAATCAAGCCTTGTTGACGTTCAGAGAAAAGGTAATTCACAATCTTTATTTTATATATTTCTAGATAGTGTACTGGATATATTTACCTTGCTGTATGGTTTTGTATCAGGCAGCAAACACAACACTGATCCATGCATCCATCATGACAAGCAACACAATCTGTTTAGTTGGATGGATGTGTTGTCTCCAAAGGTTGTGTCCAATTCCATTAGAACTGAGACAGACTTCTTCTACCTGCACTATATTCTAGTAATTTCTCACTTAGGTATGAGGAATGCTGCGAAGACAGGAAAATTATTATTTAGTAAAAAAAACACTTGTTTCTATATATATCCACATTCAAGCTCGGAAATCTCCACGGTGCGAAAATCAAAGGTAGTTTATTAGTTCAACAGGTTTACAAAATTTACCTATTTAGCCCTCACAAGAAGTGTCTAACGAGATATTACAAGCTGCAGCATAGCCAATGAGCAAGTACAGTAAAGTGCAAGAAGCATTTCACCTGTGGATAAGTGGTGAATATGGCCATTGCGATTCTCCTTTACACATTCAGGAAAATCCCCTAAACCAAACATCACAGTACACGAATTCTAGAATGCCAAAAGGGAAGAAGCCGAGGTAAATGAATGAAATTCCAAGAAATTGTTACATGGGTGATAGACAATATGGAACAGGTTTCCAGCTGAAAGTAGGTTGTTGAATGCCCGCAAGATTACAGCCGATACTTATATACACAGGCTTTCTCTCTAAAAGTGTTGTGGAAATCGCATAGTCATTGAGATCATGGGCATCATCCAAGTGCTTCACAATAACTTGCACATTTTGTAAACTTCGTTTTTAAAATCTAACATCAATAAAGCTCCTCAACAAAGGAAATCAACATGCAATCCATTCCAATAACAGTATAACATCACATTCTACAAAATTTGGAGACCTAAAGACAGGTAACCGTCTGGAAACAGCGATACTCGTGGCTAAAGTTGGGCCTCCTGTGTATTCATTAAATTTGATGGTTTTATGGGAAGCTAACAAATTAGCCTTTTAGTTTAGCCTCAAAAGTGTGTCAAAGTTAAAAAATCATAGGTTCAAGCCCCCTTGGTTGATGTACATTGTCAATTAATATTAAATATTTCCTGCCTTTTGGGGACTTTGATGCACCTCCTTGGAGACTTTGGTGCAGAAATATTAAGGGTTCTATAACAAAACCAATAGATCAACGCAAGCTTAGCTCCCCCTCTAATGTGGCTGACCTACAAGCCTCTCCTGTGAATCTCAATAATCTTCCATGACCATCAACGTTTTAATCATCCAATCTCAAGAATATTCTATGAAAACTAATGTAATAAGAATTCAAATCAATCTAAACAGCATCTCTCTAAGATCTCTTCGATTCCAACAGAAGAGATAGGTTTTAACCTTCCGGGAGTTTTCTTACAATAGCTTTTTTATAACAAAATAAATATGCAAACAGAAAAACTTTACTCATGATAATGAATGATTTTTTTCAACAATGTGTTCATTTGGAATCCATGGATCGGGCTCCAAGATGGCTATATTTAAGAAAAAGGGGAATATGGATTTATCAAGAAGCATTATTTGTACAAAAAAATACTCAATTAATTAGTATAGGAAAGATATTTTTATATACCTTTAGTAAATTTAATCCATCTATATTTAAAATTAATCTTAATCTGTATTGATTTAGAAACTTCAACTTCCATATACTTCATAATATATTAATTATGAAATTAAATCACATAATTGGACCAGACAGGCTACAGATCCCATAACTTCTTGCTAACTCAAAATGCAAAAAGTGAAGGATACTATCTCCATTGATACCATTTTGATACAAATAAATAATACATTCCCTTTCTTCTCAAACTTATCCACATGAGAAGAAATACACGGCCGGGTAGTTCGTTACAGTGATGGCCATGAATTTCGCTACCTTGAACATCAAGATATTCAACGTTTCCAAGAAGAAATAAATGAAACTGACTTCGACATGAGTGAAAAAACAACCAAAGTGCATCCCACAATGCACTGCCTTCCATCTCCATAGAAACTGTCGAATTCCTGCAAAAGAGTAGAAAAGAAAAATTAGGATCTTACTATTACATGTATATTTATGAGATAGTTCCAAGGATTAGATCTACTGGTAAATAGGATTCCATAAAATTTCATGGTCTTTTTGGGCTTCAAATCTAGAATTACGCCCCCATGATACAGACGACCGACAAATTCTCATTGTAAGGCTGCGCAATCGCATTGATAATGTTGAGCCCCGAACCCATGGAAATAGCCACTTGTGACCCATGCAAGGTTCATCGACCATCACCACTTCATAGATTGCAGTGAACTATGGGGTGTCCTAAGGGTTGTCATAGGCGTCTCACAAGGGAACACTAAATCTGCAATAATAAAGTGGATGCTAAAAACTTAGGGAACGAATTTAATTTATCCGTAAAACTATATCATAAAAAATTGTGATCTATGTGACACGATTCCCGAAATTTGATCGATTACATAATTCTCTACTTGCACGAAATAATAATAGAAAAGAAGTGGGATATCTTCAATAGCGTGTTGAAAAGACATTCATTGTTTCTTTTGGAGAATCGAAGTGTACACTATAACAACAGTGCGCCCACCATATTCTGGTCCACACAGGGTAGGATGTCTGGTACAAAATGACTTCTTATGTCAACTCGCCCCCGGTCTTGGGACACAAATCCTAGGCCTACCTCACCATATAGACGAACACGAAGCAAGATAAATTAAAATTTAAATAATCCTCTTAAAGATATTTGACACAAACTATACCAAAAACATTTGAAATCTAAAAAATTTGAACGTGCCTCCTAAATTGATTTACCTAAACTATTTATATATATCCCCTGCTGGGGACATAATAACAAAAATTCGTTTAGACAATACTAAAATCATGGGAGGAAACATTAAAATCATCTTTGTTCATATAATTCTAAATTTATCAGTATTTGTGAGTCCATTAAAGCCATAAAATCAACAAATAGTGAGAAAAACCTATATCCTCCTCTATATTGCAGTGGTGATTTGAATGGTTGGAGCTGACTCAACTATGTACATTCACCCAATTATCCATATTCACCGTGCAACAACATTAAATGTTGTGTTGACGAATAGACATCTATATGGAATCAGATATGGATATGGAATTAGGAAACATGATTTGTTGAAAATAAAATTTTCATGGATTCTGGACCCTCCATTACCCCTGGGGAAAGTGGATTATGCAATTCCAATCACTGAAACTTAGGTCTTATTTTGATCAAAAAATTTGCAAAATTTTAAATGAAAAGTATAGAGTTTACCTTAATAGTTAGATATGACACAACTATCCACATTCACCCTGCAAGAGCATTGAATGTTATGCTATAGAGTGAATATTGATAGCAATCTCTTATAATTGATCCACTCATGTCGAATATTATTATGTGTCCTTGTTTAAGCACCTGGATAAATGGCCTTGAATGATTTTGCGAAGGATTATTAGATACAGTATATCTTAGATTAAGATTTCAAACCCTATCTTAAAATGACTGTGTAAGTGGTTGATTATTTTAATTGATAAGACCATAAACTCTGTAATTTCATTTACCCTTTACTCGGTGCTAAAAAAATCCATTTATACCTATACACATGCATCACTTTGATACGAAGATTGTATTTTTCTTTGGCCGAAGTTCCATTATGAGAACAATACCGATTTCTTAGTCTGCTATTTTATCAAAGCTATGTGCACATGTATCTATTTTTATAGTTTATTTACGAATTTAAGTCACTTTAGTTTTTAGACGACTTTCCTCATTATAAAAATAAAATGAGGAGTTACATTACATTAAATGTAAGTGGGGTTTATGATGCTACTCATCCCATCAAGATACAATTTCGACTATTTCATGTATTAACCCGACTAATGAGCATACTATAAATGCACGGGAACACTTTGTTATTCAAATTATAACATTTGCATTACAACAACTTTCTAAATATATGATAAATATGACATAGATTCCTTATCTCACCAGCACATTTCCTGTTTCTTCCCTGTTAATTCAAGGGTCATTATGGGATATCAGTTTGACCCTCGCCCTTCTTTGTGGCCCTAATCACAGGCTTATGTCTCCTTGTTCATGATTTTTAGCACCTGCATGGACAAATTTTTAGGGCCTCGTCATTTCAAATTATTTTAGTCGTCATTACTGATTGACCACTACAATTTGCTGATGACTGGCTTGCTCATCTAGCTCAGTGATTGTTGCAAGGGTGATGCAATTTATGTGGAATGAAGTACTTTTGTGGGACCCAGGATTTAAGGTACCTCACCGCTCACTGTCATCTTGTCTGATTATTTTAATTTACGGGTTTCTCGGGCTTTGTTGTTTTTTATTAATTTGTATTCCTTTGATGGCTTTGATCCTCACACGGAGTCCACCCTCTACCTGAGGGTTAATACAAGCCATGATAGAAAAGTGGGAATTTATTGACTATTTTGCGATTTTTCTGGGTCTTATGGTTTGTATTTTCTATCATGATCCATGTGTCCCTATTTGTTTGTCTGGTCTACCCGCGATTTCTCGTATCCTCTGATGTATACTTTATTTTGGGTTCTAGGTCTAATCAATGCTTGGTTTCCTCTACAACCGGGTTCCATACCAGGGTTTCAATTTTAATTGGTTAGTGATTTACCAATTGTATTCTTTCTTTAGGTTTTTTTGTTAGCGGTCGGGGTTTCTTGGTGGTTAGGGTTTCGGCTATATCACACTCGCTGTAAGTTTCTGAGGTTATCCTTAAGGACGCCAAGCTTTCTTTTTCTGGTATGGAATCCCTTGAAATCTGTTGACCCTGCAGTCTTCCTAGGGGCTTAGAACAACCCTCTCAGTATAACCACCCTCGTAGGAAAACTAAACTCATGAAAGCTCTGGACTTCACATGCCATTACGTTCGAGGGAGGGACGTTATGTTTGATAGGGTTTCTGAACTGTGCCGAGGGGCATTGATGAGTCGTCTCGAATATTTTAGTATGAATAAGGAGGAGTGGGTGGCATGGGATACCACCCAATGGAAACCTATCCTCAACTATGTTTCGACCATCATAGTCTCCTTTCCAACAGATGGTTTGTCTTTGTTTCTATCGAGGATGTGAATTCCTCTCGCATCTCAAACTCACTATGGACTATTAAAAATGGGTCATTGATTCTTGGTTGCTGGCATTCAAATTTTGACCCACTCAAGGAAAGAGTGGTCAAGAGACATATCTGGGTTTCGATGCCGGCCTTCCCTTTCCCTTATGGAATAAGGAATTCTTGATCAATATTGCTAATGCCCTTGGGAGATTTGTGGCTTTGGAGAAATATTTCCACCTTATATTTGATAAAAGAATGACCAAGGTGCTGGTTTATTTGGATGTTTCCAAATGGATCCTACGTGATATTGAAATTTTCTGTGATAGTTTGGTCTTTACCCAAATATTGGACTATTTAAACATACCCTTCAGATGCAGCTACTCCCATGAAACTGGTCATTTAAAGAACAAGTTCTCCTCTTTATGTCAAGTTGTTACCTTAAACCTTGGCTTCTCAGAATCAAAACCTTCTTCAGGTCCACCTCTGGATACTTCTCCTTCCTTTAGATTCTTTTGGCTTTCCCACACCTGTTGGTCCTTATGACTCCTCCTCCTCGACCTCTTTTGGTGATCTCACCAAAGCAAACCTTCAATACATACATGACATAGAGACCTTAGCACTGGCTGCTTCCTTGGTGACTCCTACTCTAGTACCTAAAACATCTCACACTACCTGTCTTGATCCTCCTATCCTTCCCCATACTACTAACACCTATTCGGTGCCTCCTCCCACCTTCACTATGGAGGATTTTCCACAACTCCAAAGGAACTCTTCTTCTGTTACTCCCGATGCTCCTCTTAGTGCCATCACTTCTGTTTCTTTTTTGGATCCATCATTTCTTAAATCCTTGGAAATTTTATTAGATATATCACCAGTCTCACTTTCTACGGTTCCTTTGGATTCTAGAAGGTTTGGGAATGTAACTATTAGAAAATCAAGGAAAAATAAACCTTCTGATGTTTCTGGTCCTTCAAGCCTCCATAGCCCTCTCTCAACTAGGATCAAAATAGCAGCTAGATCCCTAAATTATCCACAGGAACTTAGAGCACTGTCACCTGATACTCAGGTTGACCCATGAGGATCATCTCTATGAATATCTGTGGGTTTGGGGGGCTTACAAAACAAAAATCCCTTAGAACAATGTTCTGTACTTTGAACCCTAACATGATTTTGATTCAAGAAACCATGTGTGATTACTTTTATACACTCCATTGTTTTTCTAAGATGAAACCTGGCTAGTATTTTTGTGCTCTCGACTCTCATGGTCTTTCTAGGGGACTTCTTACTGCGGGGCAATCTCATCTCACTCATTGTAAGGCTTTTCAATCTTTTTCCGGTATCTTAGTCAATGCTACATTCAAGGGTCGTGACTCTGTCTTCTCTATCATGAACTACTATGGGCCTTAATCTAATAGAGTTTCATTTTTGGACAATCACTAGTGGAAAATGAGAGATTAGTGACCAAAAAAATGACCAAAATCCACATATCAATGACCACTTTTGGTTTGGCGAGCGATGGTGGCTAATTTACGGTCTTTTATTACGCGACCAAAATTGGTCATTTTTATTTTGGTCATTTATAGCTTGTCAGTTGGTCATTAATTTGGTCATATGTTTGGTCATTAATTTAGTCATATATTTGAATCAATGACCAAATCTATGACCACATTTATAACCAAATTAATGACCACATGACAAACTAGAATATGACCAAATTTGGTCACTTAATAAAAGACCGTCAATTAGCCACCAAAACTGCTTTTTGGTCATTGATATGCGAATTTTGGTCGTTTTTTTGGTCATTTATATCTTATTGTTTGGTCACGTATATTTCAATTTTTGGTCATTTAATATGCAAATTTTGGTCACTAATCTCAATTATTGGTCACTAATTTAGTCATTTTTAGTAGTTTTGTGTAGTTATAATATTTTAGTAGTTTTAATGGTGTCTATTATTATCAATATAAATTTTTAATATGATATGATGTTTAAATTAAAAAAGAATCATACATTATTTATCATCATCTAATACACACATGAATTATGCAATGTCACATTGATTAGTTAATTACAAAACTTATGAATAATATAAAGTACAACCATATGAGCTTTAAAACCACACAAATTATATTATATGAAATTTCAAGTATTACAATAGATATGAGTTTTCTCAAAAACTATCTCCATATAACTTTACATAAAAATCATCTAGTACATCGATGACTTTTCAAAATATTACAATGGCTAAACCATCCCACTTGTACTTGGTTGTTAAGCCATAGTTAGATCCCGCGACAACTTCAAAACCATACTTAACAGCTTGAAACCCTCAGCAATAGGCTCTTCATACTCAATGGAAAAGCCTCAGCAGTAGGCCCTTCATACTCAATGGACCACTTAGTTAAGCTCACCCCTGCAAAATCCAATAAAAAATTCTCACTTGTAAGTAGAAAAACAATGAACTGTAAAGTAGAAAAACAGTGAAGCAAATTATTTATAATGTTCAATAGTTAACAACAATAACCAAGATCATGTGCAAAATAGGAAAATCTAATCTAACAAATTCAATTTAAGAATTGGTTAATTAAACTTGAAAGGCTAAATCTACACTATTTAGTACCTAAGGAAAATGAATAATTTAATTTAAATCTAGTATATATTAAAAAGTGTAGTGAATAGAGAAATAACACCATCTACAATTAGGCTGACTCTCAACATAAATAAGTTTGCCTGAATTAAAAGGAAAAGCACTCCAATAAGCATGAAAAGTAATTGACAATCATGGTAAGTTTTTTTCTCACCTTTTTAGCCACAACACTTCCATTCACTCCAGCATTCTTTGCAACTAATTTCAATGGGTTGCTTAAAGCCCATTTAACAATGCCTGCATCAATCTGTGAGCACCTAAAAGGCCAACACAATTTAAAGCCCATGTAATAACAAGTTGCAAAAGATTAAAAAAAATGGAATTTTGTGTACACATAATATTTCTACGTTCACAAATAATATCGACTATAAAACATGGCTCTAGAATCTTTTCCACCCCCATTGAACTTGATATTGAACGAGAGAGACAAATATCACACCTTTTGCTCATTGTTTTCAAGTGTATCTTTGATAGCATCAACCTTTGAAGCAAGCCTCAATAGACAACACCTGCCACCAACAACGATGCCTTCCTCAACAATTGTCTGCATACAGTCATGGTTGTATATTAACTTAAAATTTCTCCAGCATTTAAGCACATAACAACTCTGAATCTATATTAGGTCTTTATGCATAAGTTTAACTCCTTGATTACAAACAATAGATTATTTTGAAGTGGCGTATCAAATATATACAATTCAATGTAGAATTAATTGTCTGTTCATGGAATATGAAGAGAACACAATATATGTATAGTTGAGAACTTGTGTGTGTGTGTGTGTTCTCTTCTCTTATGCCCTTGCATACACTACCAATTTATGATCCCCTATAAACTGACCACCTTTATCAAGAAAGTTGTAGGATTTACCAGTACCATCATCAGTTGCAGATTGTTGAAGGGAAACCTCAAGCATCCTCACTGCTTCAGCCACATCACAACTTTCAGCGTACACAAACCACCTATGTTAATAATGACTTGTATCATTTCAAGCTTCAAGCTGTCATCTACTGAATTATCTTGAGAATCTGTTTTGCATGTAACAAATAAAATTTAATTTAATAATTTATGTTCTACTATATCTTGAGACACCAACAAATGAATTATAGCAATAGATTTGTAAATATTAAATATAATGTACAAAGAGATCATATGACCTTTCTTTTTTTTCCACCTCCATTCTTTTTGGACTTGGTCCAGCCCAAAGCTAGCCATTCTTTTATCTCAGGATCATCAATAGCCTTGGTTGGATTCAATTCTTGCAATGGATTCCTTGTGATTTTGTCTGATCAATTTGGCATTATATGGGCAACCAACTCACCTTCAATGAACAAATATATTATCAATTAATAATTACATGTATTTACTAAGAAATCTTCAAATATAGTGGTCAAATGAGCATACCAATGAATTTGACACAAACCACCAAGTGTAATTGCAATGTGCAAAACAAATCCATGTTTTCAATTTTGAAAGGATATGTTTTGATTGTATCTCAAATAAAGATGCAATAATAGATCAAAATTTGACATCAATTATGAATTTTAAGCAATGATACAATCTTGACTTCTTATGTCCCTCGAGAAATACTAAATTCAGATCTCACAAAGGGAGTTTTGGCATACAAAGTTTTATTGGCATATTTCAAGTAAATGTCAACTTCAAAAACTCACAAACAACTCAAAGAACTTTTCCTAATCATTAAAAGCATAGATATATATATGGAAACCCAATAGTTATTAGTAATTACAGGTATAAAATTATAAACTATAAACCCTAAGATCTAACCTTTGATTACTTGACCACTGCCAATTTCAAATTTTATTGGACCACCCCTCTCAAAGCTTGAGTCAAAAACTATCCCATCTGTAAGAGATCCCTGCAATAAATGGAGGAAACCATGACAGTCGAGCTGAAATTTTATACTAAATTCAAATCTCACAAAGGGAGTTTTGGCATACAAAGTTTTATTGGCATATATCAAGTAAATGTCGAATTAAGAAACTCACAAACAACTCAAAGAACTTTTCCTAATCATTAAAATCATATATATATATATATATGGAAACCCGATAGTTATTAGTAATTACACGTATAAAATTATAAACTATAAACCCCAAGAGCTAACCTTTGATTACTTGACCACTGCCAATTTCAAATTCTATTGGATCACCCCTCTCAAATCTTGAGTCGAAAACTGTCCCATCTGTAAGAGATCCCTGCAATAATTGGAGGAAACCATGAAAGTCTAGCTGAAATTTTATACTAAATTCATATCTCACAAAGGGAGTTTTGGCATACAAAGTTTTATTGGAATATTTCAAGTAAATGCCAACTTCAGAAACTCACAAACAACTCAAAGAAATTCCTTATCATTAAAAACATAGATATATATATATGGAAACCCAATAGTTATTAGTAATTAAAGGTATAAAATTATAAAGTATAAACCCCAAGAGCTAACCTTTCATTACTTGACCATTGTAAATTTCAAATTCTATTGGATCACCCCTCTCAAAGCTTTGAGTGGAAAATCGTCCCATCTATAAGAGATCCTTGCAATAAATGGAGGAAACCATGACAGTCTAACTGAAATTTTATACTAAATTCAGATCTCACAAAGGGAGTTTTGGCATACAAAGTTTTATTGGCATATTTCAAGTAAATGTCAACTTCAGAAACTAACAAACAACTCAAAGAACTTTTCCTAATTATTAAAAGCATAGATATATATGGAAACTCAATAGTTATTACTGGTTAGTAATTCAAGATACTCTCAAGTAGTGTGCCAATCCCAGTATTTCAAGTATTTCATAGGAACTGCAATGACCCAAAGAAAAATGTAATTTTACTAATAATGCATTCAAGGCTGCCACTCTCCTATAACGGAAAGTTAAAAACCAAAGGACAATCAAACAAACAAGTAGAAAACCACCGAATCCATATCGGAGCTGTCCAATTTTTATGTTGAAGATGGCCTATCTGCAACACGCAGCCAACTAGACAAGCTCAGTTACCGAACTTAAGGAAGCTTCTAGAAGAACTAGTACCTTCTCTACAGAACAAGAATAAGAAACAGAGGTCTAGTTGATCTATATTCTATCTGAAGTATGTACATAATGTATCTAATCTCAAGCTACTAGTAAACCATTATCAAATATTTAAAAAAAAGTCTCAAGGGACCTTGACAAGCAACGAAGACAGCATGCTTGCAATGACAAGGCAAAGGTTTAAATCTATGGGGATACCTTATGTTAAATGATCACACATTTTTAATGTTTTCTGATTTTGTATACTCTGTATGTTGGAAGCTGGCTGGCTAGGAAGGAATGAAATACATACCTGGTCACCACAGGTATAAAGGCCATAAAAATTAAACACATATTAGAGTAAAAATTGCAACTGACAGTGTAACTGACAGAGAAAAATTGAAGGTACTTCTAATATCTTTTTTTTGCAATTTAAAGCTTGCAGGCTAGACAAATATTGATTTTGAGATGAAGAAACGCATGCACATTTCAAACGAGGTGGAATATGTAGCTGGTCACTATGGATAAAAATCCCATATGATTTTGAAATAAATCAGAGTAAATTGCAAATGGCAGTGTAGCTGACAGAGAAATGGTGAAGGTACTTCTAATATCTGATTTTTTTTGCACTTTGAAGATTGCAGGCCTAAGAAATATTAATTTCCAAATGGATAGGCTTGTGAAAACTTAAGATATTTTAAGGTTTCTCAAGAGGATATATTTCTATTTCTGGACGTTCAATTTCCCCTCTCCGTTCAATTTTCACTTAACAAGCATTGAACTTTCAAAATCATTAGCATATATTTATTAAGTTGGTAGAAAATGATGGAACTTTTCAGCCTCTACCAGAATGTTGAAAGAGCTTTTAGATATGTTCCTCTCTACCAAAAGAATAGATTCAACAACAAAGAACATTTTTGTGTTTTCAGACAATATTTGTGTAGCCTCACCAAAAAGCAAGTGACCTCTTTTGGAAGGTTAACTTCCATAGCCAAGATAATCCCAGTTCCATAGAGAAGATAAAGAGCTAGTATAGTAAAAGTATTTTTGCATATTGTAAATCAATAATTATAGAAGTAAAACCAGGAGGTTAATATGTCAAATTCTGGATGTGTATTCATCAAATTCTGGATGTGTATTCTAGTAAAGTCAATTTGAGATTATATACAAATTCAAAATTAAAGGTAGGAGGTGCAAATGATGAGAGGTACGTATTAATGATCATTGGGAAGTGGCATTATTCTGATCATTAGAAGTAGCAGCATTATTCAGCTTTGGAAAAAGAAAAAATCATAGATAAACATAGGCATGCTTATAAACACGTGAAATTCAGATCATATTTACAAACACTCCTAAGAGAGAACACTCCTCGCTACTGAGTCCTAAGAGAGACCCCAATATTATGCTGCAGATGCACACACACTGGAGTTAGGCTTTCCATGGGTTGAAGGTGATCTACAGTGTTCACTTGTATCTATTTTTGAGGCCATTGCGAACAAGATAGAATTTAAATTCTAAATATCATTGTCATTTATAATTTAAGGAAAAGGAAATTGGGTTAGTAGTTAACAAGGATTTGAATGTGAAAGAGACGAAACATAAGTACACAAATTAAATGGCAAAGGCAGAAAATCGAAAGAATAAATACTCAGAAAGAAGTCATACCTGGTGGAAGATAAATGTCAAATACAAATACTCCATTTTGGTATGGAGTTCCTTTGGGACCCACAATTAAAGCTTTCAACAAATCCACGCTACTGGAATCTACTCGCACATGTATGCTGGAATCCCACTCTAGAGGAAGACTTGTCGACAAGGAAGCTATTTCTTTTGTATTGATACCCAGGTGCTTAGGGT
>LPNX010243981.1:985849-1025022 GCA_001517045.1 Pseudotsuga menziesii
ATATTAAATGCATATTTTTCCCTCTTTTATTTAAAAGTTCATCCTCTTACAATATCAACTCGATGTTAATAAGTAGCCTAATGCTGGAGATTTAGTCAAGACAATTTGGTTTCAATATGATTTCAGCTAGTCTATTTCTTTATCTATTACTTGTTAAATTGTGTATGTTTTCATTGTTTCACTGCCATATTTTCCTCCTTGGCATAGGAATTCATGCCACATTGGAATACAACATGTATTGTCAAATGATATTCTTGAGTTGAAATGAAGTAGCATGCTCAACAAGAAAACTAGGAATGTCATCAAAAGACCGCTGGAAGTTAATTTCTTTCTTTTGATGATGAGAACTTTGTGGAAGAAAAATTAAATAGAGACAATCCATGGGGTTGTTGAAATATGTATGGCTTACAATATTTTGTATTCCCTTTGTAAATAAAATATTATTGAACATCTCGAAGGCCAATTGGGATATGGGATGAAAATATCACATCTCATTGTAGTATTATTAAAAAAAAAAAAAAAAAATATGAACGAAACAGAGAGGAAAAGTGATGACAACCCATATGGAAAGGGAGAAAGTACAAAGGTGGTTCACTTGGTCTAAATTTAAACATAACAATGAGAGATACTATATAGTTGGACAGAGCTCATTTGAGAACTCGTGCTTTATCAAGAATGGTGTGCGCCATTAAAATTTACATGTTGTATCATAGGTATGGTGGCTACAAGGATCAATATAGAGCCAAGCTGGCGCCATTATGGCTCTGAGTATGTCTCGAAGAACAATGAAAGCTTTGTATGAGAAGATATTGAAGAAAATATATGTGCATGTTTCCAGGTACAATGAACCTGTCAAAGTGTAGAAACCAGAAAAGAGTACAACGAACCTGTCAAAGTGTAGAAACCAAAAAAGAGTAGAACGAACCTGTCAAAGTGTAGAAACCAAAAAAGAGTACACAGATTAAGTGAATTTGCGTATTAACTACATAAGAAGAATTTGAGGTAAAGGTCACCTGTAGATCTGGAAGATCCATGAGAAATAAAACTATTGTGAGATAATTTAACTTGTTGTTGGTTGTGCATAGTTGTTGATAATGTTGTGCGAATAATACTATGCTTGCTATTTGTTTTCGTAGACTGAACTATAGCTAAGTTATGTGAAAGAATCCTGGAGCTGAGATGCATAAAAAAGGTTTGGCGATTCTAGTGAGAAAAATCATAGCATGAAGGAATTCAAAATGTCCACAATAAATTGTTTTGTTGACATTTGAAGGACTTTATCATTTGAAATATATATATTGACCAACATTAGAAATAATAGTTGTTGAAGAAAGTTAAATGATATATATCAACAAAGTAAAGGTATTTAAGGGACATTAAAGCAACAAGGAAGAGAGAAACTCATACCAAAATGGCTGAATCAGGATACTATAACCTAAATTATGGGGGCAGAGTCCCTTACAGAGCAGTGTAAGACAAGTTTTTGCAAAACCATAAATTCATTGTGTGTTCTTTGTAGATACTTTAGAAGTGGGGTATATTAAAAATGCAAATGTGTTATCCAAAAAAAATTATTAGAATTCATCTCTATATAATATTAAGGGGTGGAGTGTATCGGAATATAATGCATACATTCAAATGAGAAAAAAGCTCATCATTCATTTTTCATATTGCCACAATGAACCATTTTCCTTATAACAGTAAACAAGTTGATAGTGGTCATAAAATGCTTAAACAAATAATGTGTGGATATAAATGAACCTGATAGACCCATTCTTACAGAATTTAAGAATGGGATAAGTCAACAAAGTTTCTCAAAGGATTATAAAAACCCCTTCAAAATATATTCACGAGTCCCAACTCGGAGGATGGGTGTAATTTTGTACAAATAGTGCAAGGATAGGTATGATTAAATACATCCCCTCGACCATACTAAGTACAAGTATTAATAGACTCTTAGTATCTCTGTATGAAGCCCCTAAGAAAAATGAAGATAAATTTGAGATTATTTCATACCTGAGGAAAAAACCGTCATGAACAGGTGTACATGTTGAGCCAAACCTGAGCCCGACCTGAGCCCGATTGGATCAATACCCAGCCACCATTTGCACAAAGAAATGGGAGACTATGTATAGGTATAAGGAATTCAGGTTTAAGGAGTTCAAGCAAAGGAGGTTATTATTTTCACAACCGTTGGTAAATTGCAATTACAATATCACTAAACCATAGAAAGTGGAAACATCACCTTCTCACTGATTATTGTCAAACAACTAGTAGAAGTTAATTAAATTGGCGATGGCTCTAAACCCTGTAACCCATCTTACTAAGGATAATTCATAAAACATCTCCCAGATGATAAGTTTCCTTCTGTAATACAATAGACAATCATAAATATATTCTCAAACATAGCTATGGAAGAAGGTGGATAAAATACACCATATTCATGGGAAAAAATGGAATTACCATCATTTAGGCACTGGTAGCAGAGGTGGAGATCAAGAAAAATGATTTCCCTTTTTTGTGTAACTAGGTTATAAAACCTTGGATCCACATTACAAGTCAACATCACCCTTGGAATTAATTTTATGGAACCCTGTATAGGGTTAACTAATGGCATTCCTTCTCACTGAAAAATTTGCTTGAGTTCCTAGAACGCCCATGAATCTACAAAGGAAATTAGGGTTTTGTGCCCCTCCTCTCAGGTCAACCTTCACTATGCAAAGTCGCTTCTAGAGATTCATGAGTTCCTGCGTTTAGTTCTCTAGTACATGCATGCCAATTGTAAGTGGGAAGAATATATGTATAACAACAATATAATTACATTACAAAAACAAGCCATATTAGATTAGATAGGACCAGTGCGGAATTAGATCGTGGAGCTATTTATAATTCCAACTTCCCATCTCTAATCTTTTTCTATGATCCATAAAAGTTAGAGAAGATAGTTACTGTAAAAGAGAAGAAATATGTCCAGGAGGAGATGAGTTTCAAATCGAAATAGCTCTCTCAGTCTGGTTCGAGCTCGTCCTCAGGTCCCGCAACGATGCCGAGAGAATCAAAACAAATTAATTCCGGCAACCCTGAATAATATGGACAGGCATGGTGAGTCCCAATACAGTTTTCGAAACAGTTGGTATATGATGCTTTCAATATGCAATATGTTTCCCACCAAATCTTAATGTACTCTCCTTGTGCTAGGTGGGGTATGCGTACTAAACTAATCAATTGAACAAAAATATCAAACACCTTTTGTATTCCATGGCATGGGATGAGGCCATGGATTGTAATTTGTAATCCACGGTAGGGGAAATTGGGATGAGGCCATGGCTTGTACGCACAATAAGTTTTGAAAGGTACAAGAATTCCAATTTCATAATAATTTTAAAAGTTACAAGAATTCAAGTTCCTTAAATGTCATTAAGACACCATCTTGGATGGGAATTCCGGTTATGAATTTCTTAATCTTATTAAAGTAAAACTATTTTAACCAAGTTTCACATGTCAACACTATTCAATTCTAAATTTGTTAATCTGTATCACAATACGAACTTTAACATTTTCATGTGTGGACACTATGGAAAATAAATTTTTGAAGTACAAGGATTTCAATTTCATCAATGCCATTAAGATACTGTTTTTAATGGAAACTTTGGTTATATCCCACATAGGTGTGACTCATTGGTGATTTGCTTGATATGAAGTCACATGTTATAAATGAGGTCACGAGTTCAAATCACACTCGGGCTTACCCGTGTCCCATGCTTGCGGGCGGTTGTGGGGCACCTAAAGGTATAGTGGTAGCGGGAATGGACCCCGTGTCACATGAGTACCAGCGTAGTCTCCAGTTTCCATTCCCCTAGTTACAAAAAAAAATGGGAACTTTGGTTATGAATTTCTTAATCTTTATTACAATATAAAAAAAATTAACGTTTTTTTCAATTTTTTTATGTGTCAACACTTAATCTAGGGATTTTTTTAAATTTTTTTTAACATCCAAATAAAATTTTATAGTAATCAAGCAATCCACTTAAATTCCAAAAGACCAAGTTGGTCTCAATAAAGGTTAACTCTCACCATCATCATTATACATACAAAAACATTGTTAAAATCATGGCATCAACCACACGTTACAATGAAACATAAGGGTATTCAAGTCACTTGTATAATCATAAGAGACTTGAATTTAAGTGAATATGGTCACCCTTGCTAATTGGTAGAAAAAATAATTATATAGGTATATATTTATTTAGAAAAATGTGTTATAAAAACTTATACCACGCATATAGGAATCCATGAAGAGTTAAGCATAAAAGTAGTCTAGTCCATTTAAGTAGTTTATTATCTCTTAGGAGGGATATTTGTATTTTGTTTATTCAATTTGGTTAAAAATTAGAGGGTATATCAATAATGGATTACTAGATTGAAGGTTTTCCTAGCATGCATTGTTTACCATTTGGCTGAACAAATGTAGGGATATTATTATACATTAAAATTGTGGATTTCTTCCGTACGTTTAGAATCTATTTGTGGAAGTACTTAATAGTTACAAAAAAAATTGATGTTACGAATTTTGAATATATCCATCATATTAGATATGCTTCTTCTTCCTTGTTAGCACAAAAACTAGCTTCTTCTTAAGATTGAATTCCTAAAATCAATGGAATCCACCCGCTGTAAAATAGCCCAGAAGTCAGCATGCTTGAACACCTTTCTTCTAGGAGTTTCAATTTCCTCACAAGTTTGTGTATTAATAACTTTCCGGGCTATTTTACATCACCACAGTCTTCGTTTGTCTCCTGATGATGATCCTAGAGTAAGGATCGAAACGTCGAGAGTTTCAACTTGCTAACGCAGCTTCCTTGGATAATCAATCACATTTTTTACTTCCCCCGAATTTATTGAAAGTGTTTTGGATCTACCTGCGATCCCGGTATTGATATATTTAGATATGAATATATATACTCCATATGTTTTCTAAAAACAAGCTAACATTGATAATACAAATCGCATTTTTGACTTCCCTCAAATTTCTTGAAAACGTTTTGGATCTACATGTGATCCTAGTCTTGATAGATTTAGATCTCAAGGTATTCTATGTGTGATTTCATTGCATTGCGATGCCTGTGATTTCATTACATAGTAATCTGCATACATGTATGCCCCCTATTTCATGCCATTGTGAACTGGATATATAAATACTACGTTTCCAATGGCTATGATTTTTTGTACAATACTAGATTTCGAATACGTGATTGATAATGCCTGCGATTTATGGTTGAAAGACTAGCTGTGATTTCTAATATGGGATCCAGTTTGATATTGTATGTAAGGCATGTGTTTTCAGTTCTCGATAAATTTCCTTTTAATATCTGGGTTTTCTTAAACATATACATATATGTTCATAATTTTATTACGAACTATGAACATTTTAATGGGAGATATTACTCTATATAAATAGGGATATTGGAAATATCTTACTATAAAATGTATATAGATTAAAGAGAAAATTGATGTTATGAATATATATTTATAGGTAAAGTGGAAAACTTTACTATTGAAATTCCTTACTATAACATATATATATATATATATATATAGTAATGTTTTCACTCTAATTATAATTGTAGTGAAAAAATTACCATAACTAGATGCTTATATATTGGAAACTTTTCCATGAATAAATGGATGTATGAAACTTTACCTTGAGAAAATAAGAACATATCGACCAAGTGTAAATAAGAATATGTGATGTATAACTTAAGCCCTGGGGTTTATGCCTGCAATAGTTGGTAATACCTGAGATTAAATTTTATACCTCGTCACAATAAGCTTTGCATGGGAGTTTAGCTTCTCCCGAACCTTAGTGGATTTGTCGCCCACCTCGGGGGTGGATTTAGACAGATAAATATACATCAAATGAATCCTATGGTTGGAAGGAAAGTCCTAGACACGTTTTTATTCGCCCAAGCCAAAAGAAGTATCTTTAATAGTAAACTTTGTTTATGGATTTAGTTTATCTTGTTTTATGAAACTTATGCTCTTGAATATGTAGGCTTATGTATACTACTAATATATATGTTGAGGTTGAATGACTCTAAGTGGTGGTTGTGGAAGCCGCGTCTCAAGGTTGTAAAAGGCATAAAGATAAATTTCAAGAGACACCATAATTCAGTTGTATATATGCATGCGTGTATTTAGTTTCTTTTATCATCTAAAGCGTATCTAATCTTCTTGATTGCTCCACTCAGGAGAATCGTGTGTCGTCTTTGATACATGCGCCAAGGAGAACAAGTACAAAGTAGGGTACCTTGCTGTTAAGGGTGTTAACTATGACTAAAAGACAAGGTTATTCTATAATCATTATCTCATTTACAGGAGAGCCTTGTGACTAATGTAATGACTGTATCTAATTATAATGCCAATAAGAATTTGCTTGTACTAAAATGATTATATGTTGTATATTCTTCATCTTAAAGGAATGGTTATGGCTAAGTAAATTTTTTTAATTTATACTAGTGTGATTAAATGTATAATATTAAGAACAAAATGTATGCTTCCACCTGGAGAATCTATTTTGTCTTTTTGGGGTATGTTAGATATGGTATCAGAGCATGGTTACAAACACTCGGGCTTATATGGGTTCAGTCAAAGGTAACAAATATAAGTTAGTTGAATAAGCAAAGGGACTTCATCTATAAGAATGCAAGCATAAAAATATTCATTACCAAGGATTGACAAGAGGTAACCAACAAGCTGTCTTTGAATTGCAAGTAAGTATGTTCCATTTTGCTAAAGCATTATAATGGTGTAGCATTATCTATATATGAGCATTGTATAAGTTTTAATTATTATGTCGGAATGATATTTTATGGGTAAATACTAGTCAATGAATATCTCCTTATATTCTACAATTAGGAAAAGAAAGTAATCATTAAAACGATTCAGAAGATTAGACCATTGGGTTAAGTCTTTATGAATTAGGATCTTATAAAGTCATTATAGTTGTGAATGTTTAAAGGTAAAATTCATATGCTAAACTGAGGAAATCTCATAAATCTATTGACTTGGTAGTTCAAATTAAAATGCTTATTAACCTTTCAAGTTTCAACAATCATTTTATTTGAGTGAGTACGGTTGATACATTTTGTTGACTTTATATAACTAATTGAATTTGATCGACCCAAATTATAAGGATTGCCAATGATGTGATTTTGATGGATAAACTAAGAAATTGCTTGGATCTGTTAAATGTGGAGTCAACGTGAAAAAAAATCTAACTGATGTATTTAATATTCTTTTAGTTATGACAAAAGCATAGTTATCTTGATGTTAATATTTCATATTTAATTACATTACAGGGGTATCAACTAGAAAAAAACTAATATCCCATAAGAAGTGTAGCCTTGTTAGTCTAAAGTATCTAGATTATTTTTAAACGAAGGAATTAACTTTAATTAGTTTACTCTACATTCTAGTGGTGTGAGGTTTTTTATGACTGGGAAATTGTCAAGTTATAAAATAAAATAGTTGGTAGGAGTCTCCTTGTTTCATTCTCGTATATCATTGTATAGGATAAGTGATTATAAAACTAATGTGTGACATGATAACACGCTTGCACCCTTGATTATCAATTCAAAAAAAGGATAATGGTTATAATTACTTAAACAACATACATGTGTATTGTAATTAGTACATAGGATGCTCATGATAAAATGCATGATTTCGATCTATATAATCTTATTCCAAAGATCTTTACTATGGATGTTAGGATACTTTGAGTAAATTTATCAAAGTTATACTTTAATGTGATCAAGATTTACGAGATAGGGGTATACATGGATACCTTGACTATCTATTTCATTTTCATCGGGGATGATTTTAAGAACCCCCCCTAGATTTATAAGAATAAAAAATGGGCGAATATCTCCGATATATAGGAAAATTTGAAGGCGATTTTATCAATAATATAATATGTATATATACAGATTTTGCCAAATCTTTATTTTTATTATATAATGTTGTAAAATCCCGGAGAATCTTCCATTTAATTATATAATGTTATAGAATCTTGGCAATTCTTTCACCATTTTATAACATATTGTAAAACCTTGGCGAATATTTCACTTCATTATAAAAAAATTGTAAAAACTGGTGAATCTTTCAGTGATTTATAAAATATTGTAAAAATAGTGGAACAACAACATTAGTCAAATAACATGAATCACATCATCAACAATAAAACATCTAGACTCATGAATCACAACTAGAAGGTGTCAGTGAAACACAACTATAAGGACTAGATTTAGGGCAAGTGGGGACTCGACTTGTTATCTCGTCCCTTAATGGTCCAACGGACACGTGGGGACCTAAATCTTAACAAACCGATAAAATTATAGAATCAAACATTATGCTCCACAATTTGACTTTTTACAAGCTGTACTTGCTTGAAGTGTCCATACAAAGATCGACCGAGTTGTTGAACATGTCAAGCTATACTAAAAAAGTCACTATTTATTTTCTCTTCTTTGAATTCAAGAAAGATCAAAGATAAGATGTATCTTCTTGGATGGATCCATAATGAATGATAAGACTTGTTTTTATAACTTGAAAGTACTTCTAAGGGGTCTTTCTTCATACCCAACTTTTAGGATGGTTAGCAATAAAATAAAAATAGGTTGACTTAGTATAGGGTACCAAAGGTCAAAATGGTCCCATAAATTCATACCCAGACAGATCTGTAAAATCCTACAAAAGTAAGCTTATACTGTTCAATTCTACATATATTGAATGAGATTGCAAGAGAAATGAATCGTAAAATACATACATTGGCATTTGTGAAAGAACCTACATGCTTGTAGATACTCTTTAGGTAAAAAGGAAGTTGAGTTGTATTCTAATCATTGGCCATGAAGACAACATCCTCCCATGTACAATTATAAAATTTTTGATAGAATCATGAAACTTTCGTACATAAAATATTCAAGGAATTACCTAATAAGAAGATAATTTTTTTTTCATAGATGAGATATGAGAGAACCGAACATAAGGTACACTAAATTATTCACTGCTTGAGAGATTAAGAACCCTTGGAGCTTCATTAGCTTCCTACAAAATTAACTTCCAAATAAAGTTTAATATATTTTTATTCCCTGTCCTCAACAAAGCAAATTATAAGTTATAAAGATATTATTATAGTAGAAGTGTTCCTAAAAAGATGGAAATTGATACAATAAGAACGTTAAAACATGATGTAGGTAAAAAATATTTGGAAAAAAACAAGAAAACAACCATTGCTGCATTAATTGGCCCAAAAAATTCAAGCTGAAAATCATGAAAGGTAACTGATGCAAACTACTTATCACTAGCTTACAATAATTCTCAGGAGAGTACTGCTACATAACAAATATTAGAATAAAAGTCACCATTTTGAATGGAGTGCCAACAAATTAGCCATGAACAGATAAAGATTGGGTCCATGGAAATGATGGACTCTAAAATATCATCTAGTTTTTTGTTTGCTATCCACATTGTTTTACCATTTCTTGACCATTTTTCCTCCTTTCTTGGTCTCATAAAAGTTTCTTTAGAAGTTTTTTGATGAAAATATAAAGATAAAATGAATATATCAAACAAAATTGTTGGCATCCTTTCATATATTTCAATTCCATTTACATCTATTACAACTTGTCTTGATAGGTGCTACTCTGCCTATTGGCATTTGTTTCTATTCTATTATTGTCCTTATCCATAGTTGATTACAATATAGTACTAAATTTTGCGAATCCGCACTTGACAAAGGACATTAACTCAAAGCTTCTTACCATTGAGTATCCCATCTCCTTTTATGAAATCTTCAAGAGTTCAGCTACACACTTTAATTTATCCTAAAGATTCTATATTAGTGTCAAGAAACAGTGATCTGAATGATACACTAAAATCTTAAATTATGAAAAAACTATCCTTTGTTTGCATCTTGTGAAAGGAACAATCCTCATACGCTAAGATAATAGATTAATAATGTTTTCATAATTTGCTTAAGGAGTATTCATGTCTTATTAAAAATTTCAAATCTATTGTTGAACGTGTTTTGATCACTTGCAAGCACTAGTTTACAGTCATTTTGATCCAAACTCAATTTTCTTAAAGGAAAAGATAGAGTTGGTATTTAGGCCCTCTTGGAAGTGTGTTTATGACAGTGATCTTTCTTATGGGTTAAATATTTGTAAATGGCATTATATTAAACATCAATTTGAACCTATTATAATGTCCTATTTGTCCTTACTGGAATAATATTCTTGCATGGTCTAAATCCTGAATTACTAAGGTCAACCTATCACCTATAATTTTGGTCTTAAATGATACATGAAAACATGTATTTTAACAAGATATCATAAGAGGTCATTTCAAATCCATACCGTTGTTTTACTAGGGTCATATCTTTTCTTACTATTTCCCATGCTCTACTATCAATCTTTTGTTTCCCGTACTATGTTTCGCAACTATTAAAAGAGGGCATATCCATGGTATACTTTGTATAATTTAAAGGTCTCTTATTCCTTATTATGTCTTGATTAAGCTACCAACTCTTAAAAATTATTTCTCAATTGTTGATCAAAAAGGTAAATGAGACTAATACTAAAACAACAATTTGAAACTTGCACTTGAAATTTCTTATCTTTGAAGTTACCCTTATGGTTATCGTGTCTTGTATAATAAATTTGGATTGAGGAAGTGGTATTTTGAAAGGAACAATCCCCATACACTAAGATAATAAGTCAATATTGTTTTCATACTTTACTTAAGGAGTTTTCATGTCTTATTACAAATTTCAAATCTATTGTTGAACTTTTTCTCTTCACTTGCAAGCACTGGTTTACAATCATTTTGATCCAAACTCAATTTTTTTTTAAATTAAAAGACAGAGTTGGTATTTAGGCCCTCTTGGAAGTGTGTTTATTACAATGATATTATTTCTGGGTTAAAACTTTGCAAATGGCATTATATTAAGCATCTAAATCAAGAGTTTTGGAGACCAGACTTTAACCATACACACTTTGGATGCCTTGAATGACATATGTCAAAACATGTGTTGCTAATTTACAGAGATCAATACTAGGACTTGTAGGAATTTTTCAGTGACCAACGATATTCCACTAGGCATGCGGGCATGTTTATGAGTCCAACTAGCATTAATACTAAGCCTGCGGGCATTATCCACTCACTACGACCATTTTGGGAGATTGTGTAGACATTGTACACCACATGAATACATACACACCACATGAATACATCCTCAAAGCATTTGACACTATTTTAAAGAATCAACCACCCACTGAAGGCCACCATAAGTCTCTATTTCATAAACAAAGTGGTATGCATAGTTCAGGGGGAATCGCTACCATAGTATAACCATGCTAGCCACATCCACAAGGAATCGATCGCCCATCAATATGGGTCCATGGATCCATCACTTTTTCAATTAAAGGGATATTGTAAAACATGCAATTTGGGTTTTACGTCCAGTGGTTGAAGAAATACTAGTTTGCTAATTATAACGACTACATGATTCCAAACAAAATGGCTTTGATAAGTAAGAGAGAGACCGACCCCCATTTCGGCAAATTGCTTTAGCAAGGAGATACATCGAGTAACATAGAAATGATGCCCCTCTCAAAATCAATTGTCCAGCCATACTAGCTATATACTTTGCTGCTTGATTGATGACACACTTTTGACCAGACTACTCATAATTATGCCGAACAAACCAAACATGGTTTTGTTTCCAATTTCGAGCTTATGATTTATGGAGGAAATACGTGCCAGAAGACACTACAAATAAGGGTTGTACAATAAACTCCACTACTATCCATTTTATGAGATATGAGAGAGAAGGTTCAACAGTTTCTGAGTGGATTGTCTCAAGCCTACAAAGATAGAATTGAGTTTTATGAATCAAGAAATCTTGAAGAAGAAATAAGGAAGGCTAAGTACTGGTATGAGAAAAGCAAGGGTAAACCTGATTACCATAAGACATGGAAGGAAAAGAAGAATGAGAAGTTTGATCAAAGGAAGAAGGGTTTCAAACCTTCTAGATTTATGAATCAATAGAAGTAGCCATCCCAAGCTACAAGTAATCCAGTTGGAGTGATAGGTGGAAAGCCTAAAGAGCCACATCAGAATAAAGGTCCACTCAAATGTTGGAAATGTGAAGGACCCCACTTGTGCAGATATTGTCCACTTGAGAATGAAAGTGCAAGACCAGCTTATAACATTTAGGGAGCCGAAACAGTGGGTCAAGTACCAAGGGCAGTCCCTAGAATTTATGCAGCACTAGAGGACCCCCAAGCAGATCGCTAGTCAACTGTGGTTGAAGTTGTAGGTAAGATTGTTGAACAATTTGTTTCTATTTTGATTGAACCTGGTTCTACTCATAGTTATATCACTCCTAGGGTAGTGGATATTTGTGCTTTTAAGAAGGTAAAGCATAGAAAATATTGGTTAGTTCAGCTAGACAATGGGACTAAGAGAAAGGTCAGTGAATTAGTAGAGAAATGTCCATTGATCATGAATGGAATGACCACTTGTGTAGGTCTAAATGTTCTACCGCTCGGTTCCTATGATGCTCTCATTGGAATGGATTAGTTAGAATCTCACTGAGTGAAGCTTGACTACTATAAGAAGACTATTAAGTGCACAGATGAAGAAGGAAACCCAGTAGTGGTGAAAGGAATTCCGAAGGTAATTTCAGTAAGACAGATTTCAGCAGTGCAGTTGAAGAAGTTCTGTAGGAAAGGTTTCCAGTTGTGTGCAGCTCATATTCTGGAACAAACAGGATATGAAAATCCTAGGTTCGAAGACTATCAGGTGTTATAGGAATTCAAGGATGTGTTTCCTGATGAGATTCTAGGAATTCCTCCAAAAAGGGACATTGATTTCACAATTGAACTTGTTCCAGGAGCAGCACCAGTGTCCAAGACACCCTACAGGATGAGTACACTGAAGATGGTAGAATTGAAGATGCAACTACAAGAGTTGTTGGAAAAGAATTATATCCAACTGAGTGCATCTCCTTGGGGAGCACCGGTTCTGTTTGTAAAGAAGAAAGATGGTACACTCAAGTTATGTATTAATTACAGATAGTTGAACAAGGTTACTATGACGAATAAATATCCTTTGCCTACGATTGATAACCTATTTGATCAAATGAGAGGAGCAAAGGTATTTTCCAAGATTGACTTGAGGTCTGGTTACCATCAGGTGAGAATTAAGGATGAATACATTCATAGGATAGCCTTCAGGACAAGGTATGGGCATTATGAGTTTGTAGTGGTGTCATTTGGTCTCACAAATGTACCAGCTACATTTATGTGCCTTATGAACAGTGTCTTCAGCAAGTATTTGGACAAGTTTGTTCTTGTTTTCCTTGATGACATTCTTGTTTATTCTAAGAATGAGGAAGAACATGAAGAGCATTTGAGATTAACATTGCAATTGATCAGGGATGATTAACTATATGCAAAAATGAGCAAGTGTGAGTTATATAGAGATAGAATTTAGTATTTGGGTCACATTATCTTAGAAGAGGGTATATTGGTAGACCCTGAGAAGATTGAAGCCATTATGAATTGACCTACTCCAATAAATGTGACGGATGTAAGATATTTTATGGGACTTGCAAGATACTACAGGAGATTGATTGAGGGATTTTCCAAGGTTGCACATGCCATCACTTCTTTGCAAAAGAAGGGGGTAAATTTTAAATGGACTCCAAAGTGTGAAGAAAGCTTCCAGCGGTTGAAGAATCTTCTCACCAGTGCACCAATGTTGAAGGTTGCAGATCCAGAGAAAGATTTTGTGGTATGTACCGATGCATCCGGACAAGGGCTTGGAGGAGTCCTTATGCAAGATAACCACATGATATGTTATGAGTCAAGAAAGATGAAGGAGCATGAGAAGAACTATGCCACTTGTGATCTAGAGCTTGCAGCCATAGTACATGCTCTCAATATGTGGAGGCATTACTTGATGGGTAGAAGATTTGAACTGAGAACTGACCATTATGGTCTGAGGTATTTGTTTGACCAGCCTACTCTGAATGCTAGGCAAGCGAGATGGATGGAATTTTTATGTGAGTTTGATTTCGAAATCAAGCACATAAAAGGAAAGGAGAATAAGGTAGCTAATGCGCTCAATAGGAAGGTACAGGAAATGCATGTGGCATCTCTTAGTATTTTCCAATCAGATTTGAGGCAGCAGATTGTTAATCATGTTGCTAGGGATGAATTGTATGAGCAGGTAAAAGACAAATTGTAGTAGAAAATTCTTGAGAAGAGGTATGAGGGATATAAATTGGAAGAAGATGGACTTCTTACTTATAAAGGCAGAATTTATATTTTGAATGTAGCAGATTTGAGGAGAGTTGTTATGGATGAAATCCATCAGGCTCCGTATTCTAGTCACCAAGGATATCATAAGACAATTGCTACAGCTAGAAAGCAGTATTTTCGGCTAGGAATGAAAAAGGAAATGGCTGAATACATTTCAAGATGCATGAAATGTCAACAGGTAAATGTTGAGCATCAACATCTAGCAGTTCTTTTGCAACCTTTGCTAGTTCCGGAATGGAAATGGGAAGAAATTTCCATGGATTTTATTACAGGATTAATGACGACTTGGAGACAACATGATTCCATCATGGTTGTCGTAGACAAGTTGAAAAAAGCAGCACATTTTATACCGGTGAAGTCTACACACAAGACTGATGACATTGCAAAGATCTTCATGAAGGAGATTTTCAAATTGCATGGATGACCGAAGGCAATAGTTTCTGACAGAGATGTCAAGTTCACTTCCAATTTCTGGAAGGGGTTGTTTGCAGATTTGTGTAGAAAGATAAACTTCAGCACTTCCTACCATCCTCAGATAGATGGGTAGACAGAAAGAGTTAATCAGGTGCTCGAAGATATGCTTCACATGTATGTGATGGACAAACCAACCAAGTGGAAATATTACTTACACTTGGTAGAGTTTGCTTAAAACAATGGACAGAAGGCATCCTTGGGGATGAGTCCATATAAAGCTTTGTATGGAAGGTGTAGGCCTCCAGTGACTTGGGATAACCCAAGGAACAGGGTTGTGCTAGGACCAGAATTGCTCAAGAAAATGGAGCAAGAGGTTGTAAATATTAGGCAGAATCTGAAAGCAGCAAAGGATAGATAGAAAATCTATGCAGATAAGCATAGGATGAACAGAGAATTCAATGTTGGGGATCACGTCTACCCCATAGTGAGGGAAAAGAAAAGTTCCTTGAAGCTTGGAAGTTGTGTCAAGCTGTCACCTAGATATTGTGGGCCGTTTGAAGTGCATGAAAGAATAGGTCCTGTTTCATATAGACTTGCATTGCCTGCTAGTACTAGAACTCATACTGCTTTCCATGTTTCTTTGCTTAAGAAATATGTACATGATCGTAACCATGTGATAAATTGGGATGTGATTCAGGTGGAATCCAAGGGAGAGTTCCAAATCGAGCCAATGCATATCCTCGAGAGGAAGGTCACAATGCTCCGAAACCAGACCATAGGGTAGGTAAAGGTGTAATGGGAGCACTATGGACCTGAAGAGGGTACGTGGGAGCTAGAGGATTCCATGCAATTGGCACACCCATTTTTGTTCAATTCTGCGGAACACTGAGGCAGTACCAGTGTAGAATTTTGTTCAATTTTGTAAAGCACCAAGGACAGTGCTATTGAAGGGGGAGGGGAATGTAACACCCCGGTTTTGACCCCGATGCATTAAACATACAAGATACATATATTGTAAATAACCATGGTGTGGAGCTAAAGGCAAAGGCCAGCATAGATTCGCTTATGTTATGTTTGGATTGGAATTGTCACCGATGCTATATTTGGACATGCGGCATACATATTAAGTTGTTACATCATGTAAATGTGAATTTTAATTAAATGAACCCAACCAGGTATGTTCACTACAACCATATTGAAAAGGGCATGATTCCTAAGGATAAGGGGGGGAATGTTAAACCTTGAGCCATGGGGGGGAAAATCCATGTGTCACCACCCTTATTGTTCGGTTGTTAGTTGAGGAATCTATTCGCTAACAGAAAGACCACTATGCCACGATCCCATTCTCCCCACGCCTGCACTCTCTCCACGACGCGATCTGGATTGCCGTTCGTTCTTCCCACTCTCCCCACCACCGTCTGTACATTTTTCCCTCACGCTGAGTGGAGTTAAAAGGGGCCACAATTCATTGATTGGGGGTTGGTTCTCCTCTGCCTCAGGGACTGCTGGCTTGCAGGTTCGTTCTCCTCTTCCTCACCGACTATTGTCTTGTAGATCGATTCTTTCTCCTGTTCATGCAGAGAGTTTGTGTCTTCTCCACCATTGTCAGACTGTGTAATGTTCTATTACTCCATCGTTGAATCATGGATGTGATTCATTCACAGTTTCGGTTGTTTGCGTCATTTTCCCTCACGTATAGATTGGGAGTCTATTCTTTTCCCATTTTGGGGGTAGTTCTGTGTAATTTCTCTAGCGATTGCAGTGGGGATTGTGTGCTGTGGGCTCATGTTTGTTCATGGGCTATTGTTTGCCACAATTTCTACATTGTATTTTTCCTGTGTGATTTGACTGTTGTAGGTGGCTATGGAATCTTTTGGCAACGATAGGGCCAAGAATGATTCAGGGAGTTGTTTTCCCCTATTAAAGCTTGAATAGATGTTTTGCTGCATGCACACAGTGGTTTTGTCCTCGGACTGCATTCGAGTGGTGAATGAGGGCCTGATGTGCTTGATAAACTTGGTGGTTTGGGAACCACACAGACAGAGCTAGTGGGATGGCTTTCTTGTCCACAACCCTTGAATAGCACTGGAAGGGAGATCACGGTCTCAGGGACTATGTTGTAGAGAAAGGACTGATTTTCTTATGTTGGGTGTGTGTGAGTGTCCTAGAAGCTAGGCTGGTTCTGGTGTAGGTGTCCTTGGCTCTTCAATGAGCTCACCAGCTTAGCATTTAGCCTTTCCCAACTCTTTGATGGCCTGATAAACCCAACCTTGTTAGCTTGGATGATCTGTTGTTCGCCTGATAAACCCAACTGTTGGCTTGGCTAAACTATGTACCCTTGTGGTGTTGATATCCTTGGCTATGTGTAAGCCTGTTAGTTCCTTATTCCTTGGGAAATCATGCATGGCTAGGGGGTGGTAGCGTTGTTGAGAGATTAAGGAGCATGTAGGACTTTGGCTGGGTGGAACGTTGCAGCGACGTAGCTGGTTACAAGACAAGTTCTTATTAAGATAAGTATTCTTACCTGACATGTGTCCTCCATCATATTTACCTTTGATGAATGATAATGTACATAATGAATGTTGAATTGTATATGAATGCATGTTGTTTCGCTTTCCCTATGTATATGAATGAATAATGCTTCGTAGTATGTTTTATGTTTTTAAGTATCATGCTTCAGCATTATATGTGTGTATGTTCATGTCCGTGGGGCTATATGCCCGGATGATTTGATGTATAGTAGCATTCTCTTCACCGGTCGAAGGGTCGGGGATGTTATAGTGTGGTATTAGAGCTCTGGTTGCAGCATGGGCCTGAATGGGCCATGAAGATGCAGTGACAGAGCTTATGTTGCAGCATTTGGGTGCCTCAGAGGGCCATGAGAAATAGTCAACACAGGCAGGTTTCCTACTGCCCAGAATAAACCAGGAGAAATGGGTGATGACAAGAAAATTCACAAATTTTTTTGAAGTGCCAGAATTGTCAGCTCATTGGAAAACTTAGTGCAAAGTTATTTCAATGCAGCGGAAAAGATAGTCTGAAGGTCACTCAATGTATGGAAATCGGAAGAAGATTGTGGAAGGAATTGTGTTTGTCACTTATCGGCTCATTGGAGAACTTAGTGCGAAGTTCCTCCAACATGGTGGAAGTGTTAGTTTCAAGCCCACCCAACGGCGGAAGGTTTTGTGAAATTTTTCTTAAGTGTTAAAATCATTGGCGCATAGTAGGCCACTACAACCCGCCAATACAATGGAGAGAATTAGATGTTCTAGTCGCTGACACGCAGGAAGGTTAGTAAAGAAACGACCCAATGAACAATCGATTTTCTCACCGATGCAGATCACGAGTTTAGTCAATTTGCTCGTCGAAACGCCGAAGAGAAATAAATGAACAGACCCCTGATGAGCTAGGTGTTTTGACCACCGAAGTGTCGGAAAAAAAATTTGGGAGGAGGTGATTCAGTCATGAGAACCCATGATGGATATGATGCTCGGGATTCTTACAAGTGTACAGGAGATTCCAGGGGAGAAAATGTCCGTAATAGAAATGATGATATAGAGACTAATGGAAGGATATTCCAAGAGACACCATCAGACGTTGCAGCCACCATGAGAAGCTTTATTAAATCCCAAGAAGAGCAGCATCAGTTGAATGCTTCCACGTTGCAAAGTTTGATAGATTTGCAGAGAACAATAGATTCTAGACGAGGTACATCAAGGCCCAAAGGCAATAAGAGCAGCACTAGGAGGACGAGAAGTACTTCGAGTGGATCATCTGACTATGAAGAATCTAGTGGAGATACAAGTTCATCTTCTCATAAAAGGAAAAGAAGAAGGCACCATAGGGATCTCTCTCGAGATGAATTTAGGAAAGCTAAACCTCCTACATTTGATGGTGACATAAATACTGGGCAAGAGGTTGAAGCTTGGATTCTTGGGATAAAGAATTACTTTCAAGTGCAGTATTATTTAGGAAACATGAAGGCAAGAGTTGCCATATTTAGTCTGAATGTAAGAGCCTCCATTTGCTGGGAACACTTCAAGCAAGTAAAGAAGATCAGTGAAAGGAAACTGAAGTGGAAATTGTTCAAGAAGTATTTCAGGCAGAAATACCTCTCTCGCAGTTATTATGATGACAAGATCAAGGAGTTCCATCCGCTAAGATTGGGACAGAAGACCATGGATGAATATGTAAATAAGTTCTTGGAATTGTTGAGGTATGTCCGGTACATTAGAGATAAAAAAGTGAAGGTTCAGTGGTTTCTAAGTGGATTGCTTCAAGCCTACAAAGATAGAATTGAGTTTTATGAACCGAGAAATCTTGAAGAAGCAATAAGGAAGGATAAGTACTGCTATGAGAAAAGCAAGGGTAAACCTAATTACCATAAGACATGGAAGGACAAAAAGAATGAGAATTTTGATCAAAGGAAGAAAGGTTTCAAACCTTCTAGATTTAGGAATCAGCAGAAGCAACCATCCCAAGCTGCGAGTAATCCAATTGGAGTGACAGGTGGAAATCCTAAAGAGCCACATCAAAATAAAGGTCCACTCAAATGTTGGAAATATGAAGGACCCCACTTGCACAAATATTGTCTACTTGAGAATGAAAGTGCAAGGCCAACTTATAACATTCAGGAAGAAGAAACAATGGGTCAAGTGGCAAGGGAAGTCCCTAGAATTTATGCAGCACTAGAGGACCGCCAGGCAGATCACCAGTCAAATGTGGTTGAAGTTGCAGGTAAGACTGTTGAACAATCGGTTTCTATTGTGATTGAACCTGGTTCTACTCATACTTATATCACTCCTAGGGTGGTGGATATTTGTGATTTTAAGAAGGTAAAGCATAAAAAATCTTGGTTAGTTCAGCTAGCCACTGGGACTAAGAGAAAAGTCAGTGAATTAGTAGAGAAATGTTCATTGATCATGAATGGAATGACCACTTGTGTAGATCTAAATGTTCTACCACTCGGTTCCTATGATGTTCTCATTGGAATGGATTGGTTAGAAGCTTATCGAGTGAAGCATGACTGCTATAAGAATAATTTTGAATGCACGAATGAAGAAGGAAACCCAGAAGTGGTGAAAGGTATTCTGAAGGCAATTTCAGTAAGATAGATTTCAACAATGCAGTTGAAGAAGTTTTGTAGGAAAGGTTGCTAGTTGTATGTAGCTCATATTCTGGAACCAACAAGAGATGAAACTCCTAGGTTGGAAGACTATTAGGTGTTACAAGAATTTAAGGATGTGTTTCCTGATGAGATTCCAGGAATTCCTCCAAAAAGGGACATTGATTTCATAATTGAACTTGTGCCAGGAGCAGCATTAGTGTCCAAGACACCCTACAGAATGAGTACACTAGAGATACTAGAATTGAAGATGTAAATGCAAGAGTTATTGGAAAATAATTATATCCAATTGAGTGTGTCTCCTTGGGGAGTACCGGTTCTATTTGTAAAGAAGAAAGATGGTACAGTCAGCTTATGTATTGATTACAGACATTTGAACAAGGTTACTGTGAAGAATAAATATCCTTTGCCTAGGATTGATGACCTCTTTGATCAAATGAGAGGAGCAAAGGTATTTTCCAAGATTGAATTGAGGTCTGGTTACCATTAGGTGAGAATCAAGGATGAAGACATTCATAGGACAGCCTTCAAGAGAAGGTATGGGCATTATGAGTTTGTAGTGGTGCCATTTGGTTTCACAAATGCACCAGCTACATTTATGTGCCTTATGAACAGTGTCTTTAGCAAGTATTTCGACAAGTTTGTTCTTGTTTTCCTTGATGACATTCTTGTTTATTCTAAGAATGAGGAAGAGCATGAAGAGAATTTGAGATTGACATTGCAATTGCTTAGGGAGCATCAGTTGTATGCAAAACTAAGAAAGTGTGACTTCTATAGAGATAGAATTCAATATTTGGGTCACATTATCTCAGAAGAGGGTATATCTGTAGACCCTAAGAAGATTGAATCCATTATGAATTGGCCTACTCCAAGAAATGTGACGGATGTAATATCTTTTATGGGACTTGCAGGATACTATAGGAGATTGATTGAGGGATTTTCCAAGGTTGCACATGCCATCACTTGTTTGCAAAAGAAGGGGATAAAGTTCGAATGGACTCCGAAGTGTGAAGAAAGCTTCCAGCGGTTGAATAATCTTCTCACTGAGTGCACTAGTGTTGAAGGTTGCAGATCCAGAGAAATATTTTGTGGTATGTACCGATGCATGTAGACAAGGGCTTGGAGGATCCCTTATGCAATATAACCATGTGATATGTTATGAGTGACAAAAGCTAAAGGATCATGAGAAGAACTATGCCACTCATGATCTAGAGCTTACAGCCATAATACATGCTCTCAAGATGTGGAGGCATTACTTGATGGGTAGAAGATTTGAACTGAGAACTGACCATTGTGGTTTGAAGTATTTGTTTGATCAACCTACTCTGAATGCTAGGCAAGAGAGATGGTTGGATTTTTTATGTGATTTTGATTTCGAAATCAAGCACATAAAAGAAAAGGAGAATAAGGTTGTTCATGCACTCAGCAGGAAGGTACGAGAAATGCATGTGGCATCTCTTAGTATTTGCCAATCAGATTTGAGGCAGTAGATTGTTAATCATGTTTCTAGGGATGAATTATATGAGCAGGTAAAAGACAAGTTGCAGCAGCAAAGTCTTGAGAAGAGGTATGAGGGATATAAATTGGAAGAAGCTGGACTTCTTAGTTATAAAGGAAAAATTTTATATTCTTAATGTAGCATATTTGAGGAGAGTTGTTATGGATGAAATCCATCAAGCTCCGTATTCTAGTCACCCAGGATATCAAAAGACAATTGCTACAGCTAGAAAGCAGTATTTTTGGCCAGGAATGAAAAAGGACATGGCTAAATACATTTCAATATGCATGAAATGTCAACAGGTAAAGGTTGAGCATCAACATCCAGCAGGTTTGTTACAACCTTTTCTAGTTTTGGAATGGAAATGGGAAGTAATTTCCATGGATTTTATTACAAGATTGGCGATGAATTGGAGACAACATGATTCTATCATGGTTGTGGTAGACAAGTTGACAAAAGAAGCACATTTTATACCAATGAAGTCTACGTACAAGACTGATGACATTGCAAAGATCTTCATGAAGGAGATTTTCAAATTGAATGGATTGCTAAAGGAAATAGCTGACAGAGATGTCAAGTTCGCTTCCAATTTTTGGAAGGGGTTGTTTGTATATTTGGGTACAAAGCTAAACTTCAGCACTACCTACCATCCTCAGACTGACGGGCAGAGAGAAAGAGTTAATTAGATTCTCGAAGATATGCTTCAGATGTATGTGATGGAAAAACCAACCAAGTGGGAAGATTACTTAAACTTGGTAGAGTTTCCTTACAACAATGGACAATAGGAATCCTTGGGGATGAGTCCGTATGAAGCTTTGTATGGAATAAGGTGTAGGACACTAGTGACTTGGGATAACCCAATGAATAGGGTTGTGCTTGGACAAGAATTGTTCAAGGAAATGGAGCAAGAGGTTGTAAAGATTAGGCAGAATATGAAAGCAGCACAAGACAGACAGAAAAACTATGCAAATAAGCATAGGATGAATAGAGAATTCAATGTTGGGGATCATGTCTACATCAGAGTGAGGGCAAAGAAAATTTCCTTGAAGCTTCGAAGTTGTGCCAAGCTGTCACCTAGATATTGTGGGCCATTTGAAGTGCTTGAAAGAATAGGGCCTATTGCATATAGACTTGCATTGCATGCTAGTACTAGAGCACATAATGTTTTTCATGTTTCTTTGCTTAAGAAATATGTACATGATCCTAACCATGTGATAAATTGGGATGTGATTCAATTGGAACCCGAGGGAGAGTTTCAAATCGAGCTAATGCGCATCCTCGATTGGAAGGTCACAATGCTCCGCAACCAAGCCTTAGGGAAAGTAAAGGTGCAATGGGAGCACTAAGGATCTGAAGAGTCTACGTGGGAGCTAGAGGATGCCATGCGATTGGCACACCCATTTTTGTTCATTTCTGCGGAATACTGAGGCGGTACCAGTGTAGCATTTTGTTCAATTTTGTAAAGAACTGGGGACAGTGATATTGAAGGGGGAGGGGAATGTAAGACCCCAATTTTGACCCCGATGCATTAAATAGACATGATAAATATATTGTAAATAACCATGGTGTGGAGCTAAAGGAAAAGGCCCACCATAGATTCAGTTATGTTATGTTTGGATTGGAATTGTCATCGATGGTGTATCGGGACATGCGGCATACATATTAAGTTGTTACATAATGTAAATGTGCATTTTAATTAAATGAACCCAACCAACTATGTTCACTACAACCATATTGAAAAGGGCATGATTCCTAATGATAAGGGGGGGAATGTTAAACCTTGAGCCATAGGAGGGAAAAGCCATGTGTCACCACCCTAATTTTTTGGTTGTTAGTTGGGGCATCTATTCGCTAACAGAAAGAACAGTACGCCATGATCCCATTCTCCCCACGCCTGCACTCTCTCCACGATGCGATCTGGATTACCAATCGTTCTGCGCACTCTCCCCACCGTCGTCTGTTCATTTTCCCCTCACGCTGAGCGTAGTTAAAAGGAGTCGTGATTCATTGATTGGGGATTGGTTCTCCTCTACCTTGGGGACTGCTGGCTTGCGGGTTCGTTCTCCTCTTCCTCACCGACTTTTGGCTTCTTTCTCCTGTTCATGCAGAGAGTTTTTGTCTTCTCCACCATTGTCAGACTGTGTAACATTCTATTACTCCATCATGGAATCGTGGATTTGATTCATTCACATTTTTGGTTGTTTGCGTGATTTTCCTTCACGTATAGATTGGGAGTCTATTCTTTTCCCATTTTTTTTTTGGNTTGCACTGGGGATTGTGTGCTATGGGCTCATGGTTATTCGTGGGCTGTTGTTTTCCACGATTGCTAGACTGTGTTTTTCCTGTGTGATTTGACTGTTGTAGGTGGTCAAGGAATATTTTGGCAATGATAGGGCCAAGAACGATTCAGGGAGTTTTTTTCCCCTGTTAAAGATAGAATAGCTATTTTGCTACATGCACGCAGTGTTTTTGTCCTCGGACTACATTGGAGTGGTGAATGAAGGCCTGATGTGCTTGATCAACCTGGTCATTTGGGAACCACACAGGCAGAGCTAGTGGGTTGGCTTTCTTCCGCACAACCCCTGAATAGAATTGGAAGGGAGATTAGGGTATGAGGGACTGCGTTGCAGAGAAAGAACTGATTTCCTTGTGTTGGGTGTGTGTGGGTGTCCTGGAAGCCAGGATGGTTCTGGTGTAGATTTCCTTGGCTCTTCAATGAGCTCACCAGCTTAGCATTTAGCCTTTCCCAACTCCTGGATGGCCTGATAAACCCAACCTTGTTGCCTTGGCTTATATGTTGCTCGCCTGATAAACCCAACTGTTGGCTTGGCTAAACTGTGTACCCTTGTGGTTTTGATATCCTTGGATATGTGTAAGCCTATTAGTTCCTTATTCCTTGGGGAATCATACCTGACTCGGGGGTGGCAGCATTGTTGAGAGATTAAGGAGCACGCAGGCCTTTGGTTGGGTGGAACGTTGTAGCGACATAGCTGGTGCGGGACTAGTTCTTATTAAGATAAGTATTCTTACATGACTTGTGTTCTCCATCATATTTAGGATTGATGAATGATATTGTACATAATGAATGTTGAATTGTATATGAATGCATGTTGTTTCGCTTCCACTATGTATATGAATGAATAATGCTTCGTAGTATGTTTTATGTTTTTAAGTATCATGCTTCAACATTATATGTGTGTATGTTCATGTTCGTGGGGCTATATGCCTAGATGATTTGAGGTATAGTAGCGTCTTTTTCGCCGGTCGGAGGGTCGGGGACGTTACAATAAAGACAAGCATACCAAGGGCAAGGCTTGAATTCTTATCCATAATTTGAGATCATTTTACTATACTACTTTATTGCTTACACCAACATGAACATTCTCACTGCTCATGAAAATTAGGATAAGCTATGCTTATCAATTAGGACCATCATTATAATATGGAAATAAATATTAACTCTTGTTGTAAGATGTAAGTTAATCTTAACCAAATATTAGCATTTAATAAAACTATTATAAATTCATTCTCCTAAATTTAGCAAACATTCATCTCATGTAAGGAACTATCATGAATTTGTCAAAGACCGAAAGAGATGATACTTATTCATATATAAATATTTTTTAAACATATAGAAACATAAAATTTGCAATCTTGCATACTTTCTTCAAATTTCATTTTTATTAAATTGAAATATAGAGAAACATAAAATTTGCAATCTTGCATACTTTCTTCAAATTTCTTTTCTATTATTGAAATAAATTCAACCTCCCCAATTTGACAAGCAATCCATAATGAAGATAACAAAAAGATTAAACTTATCCATATATAAACAATTTAGAAAATACAAATCAAAATTTAAGAGAGAGAGGCTTGAGATATAGATATTAATGACCTTAAAAATAAGAATTCACTTCAAAATGACTAGGTAAAATTGAAATTCACACTTTATTAATGAATTTTAACTTTTTGAAATGACACTATTAATTTTGTTATTTTTTTTATCTATTTTTTTCTTCTAAACTATATAAACTAACTATAAGAATTATTAAACTACATAAAAGATTTATTTTTCATCAGTTTTTTTTAAATTTATAAAGCATAAAAATATTAAAAGTTTTAATTTATATGGCAAAAGCATATTAAAAAGAAAAAAAACTAATTATTTTAGAGAGTATAAAATGTGATAACTTTTTATATTTTTAATATTTTTTATTTTATTTTATTTTAATTAAATTTTTTTATTTCAAATTAAAGTTTAAATTTATTAATTGCCCCGAGAGGCGCTCTACAGCTCAGTATGGGGGAGATCTTTGCACCGAGAGGCGCTCTATAGCCCAGTATTGGGAGATCTTGTAACGTTAAGTAACTTTATTTTTATTAATAAAAAATATTTTTTTAATTATAGGCCAAAATAAATGTCGGCCAGAAAAAAAACCAAATATGGGGGAGATGTTGTAATATTTTTACTTAACAAAATAATAAAAAATGTTGGCCTTGCACATGGTTTTAAAACCTTAAACCATGTGCATGGTTTTAAAACCATGTGCATAAAACTATGGTTTTAAAACCATGCATATGGTTTTTATGCACATGGTTTTAAACCATAGTTTTAAAACCATGTGCAAGGCCTTCTAAACAACTCATCGTTTTATTGTACATGGTTTAGGAGGGCCTTGCACATAGTTTTAAAACCATGTGCAAGGCCTCCTAAACAACCCATAATTTTATTGTACATGGTTTAGGAGGGCCTTGCAAATGGTTTTAAGACCATGTGCAAGGCCTCCTAAACAACCCATGGTTGTAGGAGGGCCTTACATATGGTTTTAAAACCATGTATGGGGAAATGTTTTAATGTTAGTTCATAACAAAATAAAAAATAATAATAAATATTATATGTGGGCCATAAATAATATTAAATATTATATGTGGACCTTAAATAAAAAGATGTGTATTTTGGTTTGAATCAAATCAATAGATACCTACTATGAGATTTGATCGCTCTCGGTGCTATAAAGCCTAGGATTTGGATCTACACTAGTTAATATAAATCTCAATGCCAAAAAACCCAAGACAATATGGCAATCCACACTTTGTTAGAACAAACAATATAATATTAACATAGTAGTTTGATGATATTAAAATCATCAATATAATATTAAAATGTGTGACAATATTAAAAATTAAAATCGTTCATTCACACAAGTCTGTATTAAGACAAAAATTCCTTTGGACAATATTAAAATCACTCTTTCTTCAATATAAGCCTGAATTTATTTGTATTTACCCGTCCATTAAAGCCATAAAATCAACAAACAACGAGGACAACATAGCTTCTTTTTGTCATAAACAGGGTCGCTTGACAATTATCAATATCACCCTGCAGTGCAGTTGTTATAAACAGGCATGCTAATTAGCATTTAATGTTATTGCAGTGGTGATTTGGATAGTTGGATCTGACTTAACTATCCACATTTACCGTGCAACAGCATTAAATGATGTGCTCCAGACTGGATATCGATCTTCTGCTCTTGTAATTGGTCCAATCAAAGCAAATATTCTTGGGTGGCAGTGTTTAAGCACTGGGATAATGTTACTGTAGTGATGATCTGAATGGTTAGATCTGACTCAACCATCCACATTCACCCTGTAACAGCTACAGAATGGATATTAACAACAGCTGCAAGTGGATATTAATCCCAATCACTTATAATTGGTCCAACCAAGTCAAATATTATTGAATGGCCATGTTTAAGCACCTTAATACATGGCATTGAAAGCGTTTGCCAAGGATTACTTGACACTATATCTTAATATATCATTAAGATTTCAAACCCTAATTTATAATGACTGTGTGTAACTTGTAGGCTAGGCCAACACTTAATTGGTTGATTATTTTATTGGATAAGACAATAAACTCTGTCAACTTCATTTACCGTTTACTTGTTGCTAAAATTTCCATTTATACATGACCACTTTGATGCGAAGACTTTTTGTTTTTTTCTAAATGCGAAGTTCCATTATGAGAACAATACTGATTTCTTAGTCCGTTATTTTATCAAGGCTCTGTGCACATGTATCTATTTTTTAACTCCTTGTAGTTTTTACACAACTTCTACAGCTTCTGTCCCTTGTTATAAAAATAAAATGAGGAGTTAGCTTCGTTACAATTTCGTTTATGGTGTTACTCATCGCATCAAGATACATGAAGGACAGTCTCACTATATCCTATAAGAATAGCTTTCACCGGATTCTCACTTCTTCCAGGTCTCATAAAACTTTCTCTGTATTTCACCAGAGAAGAAACTAGATTTAGATGATGATGTTCTTCCATAAAAGTAACAACCTTCTTCAACTTACTGACATCCTATCTTACTAAAACATTGAAACATCTTACTAGAACATTGAAACATCTACCTATTAGATAGAATTGGAAGACTAGCTTTTTCAAATTACTGCCATCGTCTCTTGCAATAACATTGAGTGTTTATATAAATGAGAGTATCAATTGGCCAATTGATCTTAATGACAATGGAATATTATCACACACCAAAAACATGACCTGACTAAACTGGATGGAAATTGCTTTCTCACAAATGCAAAACCTGACAATCATGCGTTTCAAGGGGATGACTCGGACAAAGTTACATTCAAATAGTAAACTAAAAGACTTGCACATATGTCGACAGAATAACACAACTAAAAACATATGAACATGTGTGGATAATAAACGATCACAACATAATTTTATATAAAAAAAATTCATGAGTATATCAAATCAATATTGAGATATTAAATCAAGTGTTAGAAGATTCAAAACTACTCTTTATTCTTCAAAAGTAAAGATTAAACTTAAACTTATGGTTGGTTCTTTAAAAATAATTTATGATTTTTAAATATAAAGATTTAAAACTATTTTTAATTCTTTAAAAATCAAAATTTAAAATTATTTATATTTTTAAATAAAGATTTAAAACTATTTTTTATTTTTAAAATAAAAATTAAGATTCACTATTAAAAAATAGAGGCAAAAGCGGAATAATATCTTTTTAAATAAACTATCATTAAATTATTGATAGTTCATTTAAATGAACTTATGTCTCACACACGATTCCATAACTTTGAAGTAAATAATACAACCTTTGAAAACCTAAATAAATACAAATTATTTATTTATTTTTAAGAAAAAAGTAATCATTTGATTATTTAAATCTCTTTATAAACAATCATTATAAATTATTTTATTAGATTTTCAAATTTAAATATCTTTACAAATAATTATTATAAATTATTTTATTAGAATTTCAAATAATCAAAAAAAAATTTACATAATTCACTTAATCATAACTCTTATAGCATAAAATATGATTATAATATTTTTTTTTATATTCTTTCTATAAATACTATTGTTTGTATATACGTATATAAAAGTATGTATAATATTTTTTATTTTCAAGTTATAATATTAAATATATAAACACTAGCACACTTATATAGTTTGTGGTTGGATGAGGTGGATATTGATCAAATGGTTGAAAGGATTTTTTTATATTCTTTGTATTATTTTAGTTAAACAAGTTCAAGTGTGAGTTGTCTATGCATAACTACATGTTATGATGTCGAGTGTTATTTTATATATATATATATATATATAGTTCATCTAACATTCTTTTAGTTATCTTTCATGAACATCCATTCATCAAATATATCCATGCATTAGAATTGCTTATTTCCAATTTTGAACTAGTGCTATAGAATCAATCTTGATAGTACACTTGTCTCATCCTCATCCATAGATGAAAAAGCCTAAGTTGTAGTCCACCCCAAATCTCAAATAAAAAGGCCTATCCACGTAATAAATAAGAGCAAGGAGGTGGTAATGCTTAACGCTATTGTTAGGAGATGGTTAAGAACTTAGATGATTGATGTGGAGAAATTAAACCACCGGACATAAGTTCAACCCTTCTTAAAGTGATCTTTGGTGCTCAAGATTGATTGATATTGAGTTATCAAAAAAATATAAAAATTAACATCCATAAAAAATAAAGTTATATCATAAATATGTTAAATAAACCAACCTCCGCCCGATCTCCCCTCTCTATTTTTTTTTATATTTTATATTTTTAGTTTTAGTTCATCATTTATCTGGGGGCTCTAAATTAGGAGCATGCTTTCCTTCCCTCTTTATTTTATTATTTTTTTTTCTATTTTTAGTTTTAGTTTTTTCTATATACACTTTTACATCTTTACATAAAAATGAGTAATTCACCGCATTTTTCAAATACAATTGTGATGTCCCCAACCCTTCGATCGATGAAGAGGACGCTACCAAGCCATTAACCATCCGGGAAAACTGCCCCATGAACATGTAGATAAATATAAATTGAAGGAAAATGCTTGAAAATAAAACATGCATACATGATTATCATTCAACGGAAGCAAAACCATACATTCATTGAAGCATACCACATGTTCATCATAGTTCATTAACAGTAAATATGATGGAAAAATAGATTAGTGAAGAATACTTATCTTATAAGAACTCTCCCACAACTAGCTACATCACTGCAACATTCCACCCAACCATAGGCCAGCATGCTCCTTAATATCTCAGAAATGCTCCCACCCCCGAGCCGGGCATGATTCCCCAAGGAATAAGGAACTAGCAAGCTTACACATAGCAAAGGATAACAAACATGCCAATCCAACACAGTTGGGTTTTTCAAGCAGACAACAGATCAACCAAGCCAACAAATTTGGGTTTATCAGTCCATCCAGGAGTTGGGAAAGCCTAAATGCTAAGCTGATGAGCTCATTGAAGAGCTAAGGACACCTACACCAGAACTAACCTGACTTCTAGGACACCCACACACACCCAACACAAGGAAATTAGTCCTTTCTCTGCTACACAGTCCCTCAAGCCCTGACCTCCCTTCCAATGCTATTCAGGGGTTGTGGAGAAGAAAACCAACCCTCTAGCTCTATTTGTGAGGTTCCCAAACCCTCCAGGTTTTTCAAGCAAATCAGGCCCTCATCACCACCCCAATACAGTCCGAAGACCAACCACTACATGCACGCAGCAAAACAAACAATTACAGCTTTGACAGGGGAAAACAAATCCCTAAGTCATTCTTGGCCCTATCGTGGCCAAAACAACTCAATGGTAACCTATAGCAATTCCAAAGTGTGAGGGAAAACACAGCTAACATAACGTAAGTACTCACAGCTACCATCAATCAGGGGAAGAACAACAGCTGAGCTCACAATGAAAACCACCGAAACATTTCATAGTCCGATAAGGGAAAAAGGGAAATCGATTCTCTGCATATACCAGAGGAAGAATATACCCCGAGCCCAATCGGTGCATGAGGCTAAGGAAACAGCGGTGTCTATGCGTGAGATGGACAATGAAGAGAAATACTGCTCGTGAGGAATGAACAGAAAAAATGATGGAGAGTTTTTCCAAACGGTGTGTGAAGGTGAACAAAACTGGTCAGAGTGGGAGAGTGGAAGCGTTCCTTGTTGTTTTTTCTTCCCCCCACATGAATGGAACGATTCAGCTGGAGGAGGGTGCGTGTGTACATGCCTGCCACCCACCACTACCCAACAAATAACTACCCTCAACTAACATCAAGGTTCTTTAGATGGGTGGTTTACACATGGATTTTCCCCATGGGTTCCAGGTTTAACAATTCCCCCCAACTTATCCTTAGTAAAATCATGCCCTTTTCAATATAGTTGCATCGACATAGCTAGTTGGGGTCCTTTTAATTAAATTCATAGTTACATGATGCCACAACTTAATATGTGTCATATATCCCGATATATTATCGGCAACAATTCCAAACGCCGAAACATAACACAACCAAATCGATGGTGGGTCCTTTGCCTTTAGCTCTACACCATGATTATTTACAATATATATGTATCATGTATATTTAATGCATTGGGGTCAAAACCAAGGTGTTACATTCCCCTCCCCCTCCAATAGCACTATCCTCAGTGCTTTACAAAATTTGAACAAAATGCTACATTGTACCGCCAGTGTTCCACAGAATTCAACAAAAATGGATGTGCTAATTACATGGCATCCTCTAGCTCCCATGTAGCCTCTTCAGGTCTGTAGTGTTCCCATTGCACCTTTACCTACCCTATGGCTTGGTTCCGGAGCATTATGACCTTCCTATCGAGGATGCGCATTGGCTTGATTTGGAACTCTCCCTCGAGTTCCACCTGAATCACATCCCAATTTATCACATGGTTAGGATCATGCACATATCTCTTAAGCAAAGAAACATGAAAAAAATTATGAGCCCTAGTACTAGTAGGCAATGCGAGTCTATATGCAACTAGCCCTATTCTTTCAAGAACTTCAAATGGCCTACAATATCTTGGTGACAACTTGGTACAAATTCCAAGCTTCAAGGAATTCTTCCTTGCCCTCACTCTGAGGTACACATGATCCCCAAAACTGAAATTCCTGTTCACTCTATGCTTATTTGCATAGCTTTTCTATCTTTCTTGTGCTGCTTTTAGATTCTGCTTGATCTTTACAACCTCTTGCTCCATTTCCTTGAGCAATTCTAGACCAAGAACAACCCTGTTCACTGGATTATCCCAAATCACTGGTGTCCTACACCTTCCTCCGTAGAAAGCTTCATACGGAGTCATCCCCAAGGATGCCTGCTATCCATTGTTATAACCAAACTCTACCAAGTGTAAGTAATCTCCCCACTTGGTTGGTTTGTCCATCATATACATGCAAAGCATGTCTTCAAGCACCTAATTAACTCTCTCTGTCTTCCCATGTGTCTGAGGATGGTATCCAATGCTGAAGTTTAGATTTGTACCCAAATATGCAAACAACCCCTTCCAAAAATTGGAAGTGAACTTGAAATCTCGGTCAGAGACTATTGCTTTCGGCAATCTATGCAATTTGAAAATATCCTTCATGAAGATGTTTGCAATGTCATTAGTCTTATGAGTAGACTTCACCGGTATCAAATGTGTTGCCTTAGTTAGCTTGTCTACCACAACCATGATGGAATCATGTTGTCTCCAATTCATCAGCAATCTTGTAATAAAATCCATGGAAATAAATTCCCATTTCCATTCTCGAACTGGCAAAGACTATAACAAGCCTGCTAGGTGTTGATTCTCAACCTTTACCTGCTCGCACTTCATGCACCTTGAAATGTATTCAGCCATATCCTTCTTCATTCCTGGCCAAAAGTCACTGCTTCATCGCAACATGCATTTCCTACACCTTTCTACTGAGTGCATCAGCTACCTTATTCTCTTTTCCCTTTATGTGCTTGATTTCAAAATTTAACTCACATAAAAACTCCAGCCATCTGCCCTAGAATTCAGAGTAGGCTGATCAAATAGATACTTTAGACCACAATGGTCTATCCTGAGCTCAAATATTCTACCCATCAAGTAATGCCTCCACATCTTGAGAGCACGTACTATGGCTGCAAGATCTAGATCATGAGTGGCATAGTTCTTCTCATGCTCTTTCAGCTTTCTTGACTCATAACATATCATGTGGTTGTCCTGCATAAGGACTCCTCCAAGCCCTTGTCCGCATGCATTAGTACATACCACAAAATCTTTCTTTGGGTCTGCAACCTTCAATACTGGTGCACTGGTGAGAAGTTTCTTCAACTGTCAGAAGCTTTCTTCACACCTCAATTTCCATCCAAACTTTATCCCCTTCTTTTGCAAAGAAGTGATGGCATGTGCAACTTTGGAAAATCCTTGAATGAATCGCATGTAGTAACCTGCAAGTCCCATAAAAGATCTTACATTTGTCACATTTATTGGAATTGGCCAATTCATAATGGCTTCAATCTTTTCAGGGTCCATAGATATACCCTCTTCTGAGATAATGTGACCCAAATACTGAATTCTATCCCTATAGAAGTCACACTTGCTTAGTTTTGCATATAGCTGGTACTCCCTAAGCAATTTCAATGTCAACCTCAAATGCTCTTCATGTTCTTCCTCATTCTTAGAATAAATAATAATGTCATCAAGGAAAACAAGAACAAACTTTTCCAAATATCTGTTGAAGACACTATTCATAAGGCACATAAATGTAGTTGGTGCATTTGTGAGACCAAATTGTACCACTACAAACTCATAATGCCCATACCTTGTTCTAAAGGCTATCTTAAGAATGTCTTCATCCTTGATTCTCACCTGATGGTACCCAAACCTCAAGTCAATCTTGGAAAATACCTTTGCTCCTCTCATTTGATCAAAGAGGTCATCAATCCTAGGAAAAGGATATTTATTCTTCACAGTAACCTTGTTTAATTGTCTGTAATAAATACACAACCTGAGTGTACCATATTTCTTCTTTACAAATAGAACTGGTGCTCCCTAAGGAGACACACTCAGCCGGATATACTAATTTTCCAACAACTCTTACAGTTGCATCTTCAACTCTAGCATCTCTAGTGTACTCATCCTGTAGGGTGTCTTGTACACTGGTGCTGCTCCTGCCAAAAGTTCAACTGTGAATTCAATATCCCTCTTTGGAGGAAGACCTGGAATCTAATTAGGAAACACATCCTTGAATTCCTGTAACACCTGATAGTACTCCAACCTAGGAGTTTCATCTCCTGTTGTCTCCAAAATATGAGCTGCATACAACTGGAAACCCTTCCTACAGAACTTTTTCAACTGCATTTTTGAAACCTTCCTTACTAAAATTACCTTTGGAATACCTTTCACAACTACTGGGTTTCCTTCTTCATCCATGCATTCGAAAGTCTTGTAGTAACAGTCAAGCTTCACTCTGTGAGCTTCTAACCAATCCATTCCAATGAGAACATCATAGGAACCAAGTGGTAGAACATTCAGATATACACAAGTGATCAATCCATTCATGACCAATGGGAATTTCTCTACCACTTCATTGACCTTTCTCTTAGTCCCACTGGCTAGCTGAACTAACCAAGATTTTCTATGCTTTACTTTCTTAAAAGCACAAATCTCCACTACTCTAGGAGTAATGTAACTGTGAGTAGAACCAGGGTCAATCAAAATAGAAATAAATTATTCAACAATATTGTCCTTCAACTTCAACCACAGTTGACTGGTGATCTGCCAGGCGGTCCTCCAATGATGCATAAATCCTAGTGACTGCCCTTGCTACTTGTCCCACTGTTTCTGCTTCTTGCATGTTGTAAGCTGGTCTTACACTTTCATTCTCGAGTGGAAAATATCTACGCAAGTGGGGTCCTTCACATTTGCAACATTTGAGTGGACCTTTATTCTGTTGTGGATCTTTATGCTTTCCACATGTCACTGCAATTGGATTACTCGTAGCTTGGGATGGCTGCTTCTGCTGATTCCTGAATCTAGAAGGTTTGGAACCTTTCTTTATTTGGTCAAACTTCTCATTCTTCTTGTCCTTCCATGCCTTATGGTAATTAGGTTTACATTTTCTTTTCTCATAGCAATACTTAACCTCCCTTATTGCTTCTTCAAGAATTCTAGGTTCATAAAAATCAATTCAGTCTTTGTAAGACTGAGGCAATCCACTCAGAAACCATTGGACATTCACTTTTTAATCTTTGATGCATCGGACATGCCTCAACAATTCCAATAATTTATTTGCATATTCATCCACGGTCTGCTGTCCCAATCTCAGCTCATGGAGCTCCTTAATCTTGTTATCATAATACCCGTCAAAGAGGTATTTCTGCTTAAAATACTTCTTGAACTGTTTCCACTTAAGTTTCCTTTCACTGATCCTCTTTACTTTCTTGAAGTGTTCCCACCAAATGGATGCTCTTCCATTCAGATAGAATATGGCAACTCTTTCCTTCATGTTTCCCGAATAGTCCTGCACTTGAAAGTACTTCTTTATCCCAAGGAGCCAAGCTTCATCCTCTTTTCCAGTCTTTATCTCACAATCAAATGTAGTAGGTTTAGCTTTCTTAAATTCATCTCAAGAGTGATCCCTATGGTGTCTTCTTCTTTTCCTTTTACGTGAGGGTGAGCTTGTATCCCCACTGGATTCTTCAAAGTTAGATGATCCACTATAAGACCTTCTCCCTCTCCTAGTGCTGCTCTTACTGCCTTCCTGTCTTGTTGTACCTCATCCAGAGTCTATCTTTCTTTGAAAGTCTATCAAACTCTGCAACATAGCAGCATTCAATTGATGCTGCTCTACCCGGGCTTTAATCAAGCTTCTCATGGTGGCTGCAACATCTGACGATGTCTCCTAGAATCTCCTTCCATTAGACTCTATGTCATCATTTTCCTTACGGAATTTTTCTCCCATGGCATCTCCCCCATGCTCGTAAGAATCCCGAGCATCATATCCATCATGGGTTCTCATAACTAAACCACCTCTGACTTACCAAACTGCAATTTCTGAAATACTTCCCTTAAAGGTTACTATGATTCTACAAATGTGTTAGTAACACAACTGTTAGATACATACCTTAATAAAAAAAAATAACTACTTACCTTCTCCTGGAAAAATCATAAAATAACCATTTTTCTTAAACACAAAATCTTTCTCTTCTTGTTCAGCCCTATAATCCACTGACAGACTGCTGAAAAATCCACTGAAAAACAACTGGAATTTGCTGAGAAGTCTACTTTGAAAAACCCAAATTTCTTTGTATAGAATCGGGTATCATCCGAACTAACATTCCAACATTTCAGTGGTCAGAACAACTAATTTCCTCCGCTAGTCATCGGGGGTTTGTTCATCTATTTTTCTCAGGCGTGTCGGATTTGTAGTTGTCTAGGATTCCGAACTTTATCGATGATGCTAAGGACTATTCATCGACGGTCAAACAACTAACATTTTCTGCTGTATCGGATCTTCAGTTATCTAAGCTTTTGAGCCATTTATCGGTGCTACCAAAAATATTTATCGACGATCGGGACCGATAAGAACTACCGAATTTCTGTATCAGTGATCGGATCCACTATACCTCGGGTAGCTAGTTCTCTAGGAAACTGCAATGATGACCAATGAACTTTCTATGGTTTTTGTGGCCATAACTTTGTCGAGGGTTGAAGCAATTAACTATTGCAGCATCGACGGTTGGAGCAACTAACCACTCGCTCATCGGACGATTAGTCCCATAGTCATCCGCAATGGCAGTCAATAGACCCACCGTGGTGTCCGCGGTCCACAAACCTGTCGACGGATCAGAGCAATTAACCACTATGTGTCAGCAATCCAAAACTGAACGGGTCCACCATGTCAGCAACCCAAACCACTAAAATTTTCTGACATTGCAGTGATCGAAACAGCAATTACCTCCAGTGTGTCAGTAATTGGAAACGTTATTCATCGGATGGATAGTCTCTTAGGTAGCCGCAACGGTGAGTAGCGATCCCACCGTGGGTTCCATATACCTTAATACTCCATCGATTGTTAGAAGTTCTATCCAATGTGCATCGACGATGTAAGGTGAAACACTTCCGTTGTGTTGGTGATCAGAGCATTAGCAGTTGAAACTTCTAGGCATCGGAATGGTAGTTTGCATGGAAGGCGCAATGTCGGGTTCACAAACCTTTAAATTTTCTCGATCGGTAGTCTGATCCTCTATAATTTTTCAACGACCTTATACTTCAAAATAAAAATAAAAAAATTTCAAATTTTTTTTCTCTGCATTGGCTCCTCAAAGAACTAAGTTTTGCCAACATTTCGGCGATCTTCGGAAGATCTCTGCTGAAACTATGACTCTTCCTTCAACTAATAATCACCAATCCACTTCACTGGACTTCAAAAACTTCATCCTCTATTTGTCAGTAATCCCATCAACTAACTTCCACAGATCGCTAATGGTTTCAACACTTAGACAAAAAAATTTGAAAAAAAATTCTTCTTCTTACTGCCGCATCGGCGGCTTCATTGTCTAACTGTGTTAGACGGTGGTGATGTTTTGGTGAAGCTATCAACTAATTTTCGCCAATCCATTCACTAAATTCCACCGATGTTTCAACGATCCTTAGCCATACGAAGCCATCGTTTCGACGCTCCAATCTTCTAATCATCGGCGATCCCGCTAGCTAATCTCTGCTAATCACCGATGGTCTCAACCCTTAAGCAAAATTTCAGGAAAATTTGCCTCCTTTTTCTATGCGCTGACGATCCCGGCCACTATTCCTCACCGACATTTCGGTAGCTTTCAGTGGATCTCCATCAACATTTCGGCTGGTCGATCAACTAAATTCCATTGATCCGTTTGGCTAATTTTCACCAAATTCTCTTATCTTCCACCAATGTTGGGACCTACATCGGAGGTCTATCCATCTAAGTTTCCCAATGGGCCGATGGCCTAACACTTAGAAAAAAATTTGAAAGCCTTTCTACCTGTCCCTTTTCGGGTGGCCTTCTACCTATGATTTTCGATGTATTGGAGGATCTTCTCACTTAGTCCTCCAATGATCCGACGAGTTCGAAACTTAGGAAATTTTCAGCAAATTTTTTTTTTTTTAAAGAAAAAAAAATTCCATCATTCATTTTCTTCTGGACAGAGGGAAACCTACCTCTGCTAATTGGTTTCTCATGGCCCTCTGAGGCCCAATGCTTCAATGATGGCTTTGTCACTACATATTCACAGCCCATTCAGGCCCATGCTGCAAAATAAGCTCTGATATCACACTCTGACGTCCTCGACCCTCCGACCGGCAAAGAGGATGCTACCAAGACATTAACCATCTGGGAAAAATGCCCCATGAACATGTACATACATATAAACTGAAGGAAAATGTTTGAAAATAAAACATGCATACATTATTATCATTCAGCGGAGGCAAAACCATACATTCATTCAGGCGTACCACATGTTCATCATAATTCATTAGTAGTAAATATGATGGAAAAATAGATTAGTTAAGAATACTTATCTTATAAGAACTGTCCCGCAACCAGCTACGTCGCTACAACGTTCCACACAACCATAGGCTAGCGTTCTCCTTAATCTCTCAGCAACACTACCACCCCCGAGCTGGGCATGATTCCCCAATGAATAAGGAACAAGCAGGCTTACACATATCCAAGGATAACAAACATGTCAAGCCAACATAGTTGGGTTTGTCAAGTAGACAACAGATCAGCCAAGCCAACATAGTTGGGTTTATCAGGCCATCCAGGAGCTGGGTAAGGATAAATGTTAAGATGGTGAGCTCATTGAAGAGTTAAGGTCACCTACACCAGAACTAACCTGACTTCTAGGACACCCACACACACCCAACACAAGGAAATCAGTCCTTTCTTTGCTACACAGTCCCTCGGGCCCTGACCTCCCTTCTAGTGCTATTCAGCGATTATGGAGAAGAAAGCCAGCCCTCTAGCTCTATTTGTGTGGTTCCCAAACCAACCAAGTTTGTCAAGCAAATCAGGCCCTCATCACCACCCCAATACAATTCGAAGACCAACCACTGCATGCACGTAGCAAAACCAACAATTATAGCTTTGACAGGGGAAAACAAATCCTTGAGTCGTTCTTGGCCCTATCATAGCCAAAACAACTCAATGGTAACCTGCAGCATCTCCGAAGCATGAGGGAAAACACAGCCAACACAACGTAAGTACTCACAACTACCACTGATCAGGGGAAGAACAACAATCGATCTCATAATGAAAACCACTGAAACATTTCATAGTCCACTAGTGGAAAATGAGAGATTAGTGACCAAAAAAATGACCAAAATCCGCATATCAATGACCACTTTTGGTTTGGCGATCGCTGGTGGCTAATTTGCG
>LPNX010243981.1:1037684-1061226 GCA_001517045.1 Pseudotsuga menziesii
GGTCTGATAAGGGAAAAAGGGAAATCAATTCTCTACATAGACTGAAGGAAGAATATACCTCGAGCCCAATCGGTGTGTGAGGCCAAGGAAACATCGGTGTCTCTATGTGAGATGGACAATGAAGAGAAATCCTGCCCGTGAGGAATGAACAACAAAAATGATGGAGATTTTTTCCAAATGGTGTGTGAAGGTGAGAAAAACTGGTCAGAGTGGGAGAGTGGAAGCATTACCTGTTGTTTTTCCTTTCCCCCACGTGAATGGAACGATCCAACTAGAGGAGGGTGCATGTGTACAAGCCTGCCACCCACCACTACCCAACAACTAACTTCCCTCAACTAACATCAGGGTTCTTTAGATGGGTGGTTGACACATGGCTTTTCCCCATGGGTTCCAGGTTTAACAATCCCCCCCCCTTATGCTTAGGAAAATCATTCCCTTTTCAATATAGTTGCATCGACATAGCTGGTTGGGGTCCTTTTAATTAAAATGCATAGTTACATGATGCTACAACTTAATATGTGTCGTATATCCCGATATACTATCGGCAACAATTCCAAATGCCGAAACATAACACAACCAATTCGATGGTGGGGCCTTTCCCTTCAGCTCCACACCATGATTATTTAAAATATATATGTATCATTTATATTTAATACATCGGGGTCAAAACCAGGGTGTTACAACAATTAAAAGGAAGACCTAGCATAGTTACCCTACATAACCTTTATGAATCTATGGAGTCATTAGAGAAACGTAGGGAAGCACGAGAGGATAAACTTTATGAATATATATATAATTCTTAGATAAACGTAGGGAAGAAAGAGATGTTAAACTCCAAATAGATTTAAATTCCATGCTCCATAATAAATTTACATCTTTTGAAGAAGAGATATAAAAACAATTGGATGATAAGATAAAAAAATAGAGAACAAGGTAGAGATAATGGAGACTAGACTCAATGCAATGGAAATTTGAAAAACACATGAAAAAGGAGAGGTAGATATAACTTAGTAAATATTAAGTTAAAGGATAGGATTAAAGTATTAGATGAAAAACTTAACCACAACCTAACCCTAAATAATATAGAAGGTGAAATAGATATCAAACCCATTAAAGAGGAAATGAATAAGCTCATAGCCGCAATCATGAGCATAACAAAAGAGCTTTAAAGCTCATGGTTTTTTTGTTTAAAAGAGGAGGAAGAAGAGGATACGTTAGCCATTGTCAAGATAGAACTTCACAATAGGTTACAAATTGAAACTATTAGTCTCATAGAAGCAAACAGGTTGGGGAAATTAATTGAGAATAAAGAAAGGATAATACAATTTAAGGTTAGCTCTACCGAGCAAAAATACAACATAATCTGTAAGACATCAAGATTAAAAAGGCTAGGGAATATTTATAAATTAATACCTCATTCCACAGGAGGAGGACAAATTAAGAAAGGAGGTCCAAAAGATAAAAGAAGCTAGGAATGAGGGAAAATGGGAATTAATGAGAAACATGAAAGTTGTTATTCGAGATGGAAACCAAAATAATAGTAATAAATAGAAATTTGACACACTCGAGATCTTATCCTAGATTTGTGAATAATTCCATGGAGTAAAGACCCTAAGTTAAGTTAGATCTTGAGCGAAATTGATATTATATTATTGGTTGAAACTTGGGAACACGAGGAGTCCAAGGTCCTTGATATAGAAGGATATGTCCTATGGTCAATATGAAATAAAAGTTCATGTCATAGAGGATTTGAGGGTATAGCCTCTTACATTAGGAAGAACATATCCCCACATGTTAGGATTTATAAGAAAGACCCTTACAACCACTTTATTTGGATAGAGATCACACACATTAATGATGAAAAAAACTACATAGACACATGTTATTTTTCCCCTATTAATTCCAACTTCTATAAAAAAACCAATTTAGATAAAAAAAATGTCCTTATAATGGTTTAGAACATGATATTTATAGTTTAAGGAAGGAAGTAAATATCCTTTTGATGGGTGACTTCAATGCTCGAACTTCCAATAGCCAAGCTATTCTTTTGAGCAACTATTCCAACCCTAATCCTCTTTGGTTAGACAAATACCTTGAGCTAGCTAACATGCACAAAAAATGTTATGAAGATCTAGGTGAAAAATTATTTGAGTCTGATATAGTCAAATTTTGTAGTGTTCAAGATCTTATCATTTGCAGTGGTCTCTTAAAGTGGCCAAACTCTAGCCAGATGACTTGTATCCATGGGCTTGGAAGTAGTGTGGTAGATTATGTTATATCCAATATCCCTATATACAACAAATTAATAGATTGCAATATCTTCAAGGACCATGACCCCAACTCTAATCAAATACCTTTAATTATAACTCTCAATATTGCCATGCATAGAGATCCCAAGGAGGAAAAATATCATTGGAAAAAGCACCTAATATTCCATAAAAGTAAAGCTAACATTTTTCTCCATGATCTAAAAAATGAAGTGTTTCCTTTATTTAGTACGGAGAATATAGAAAATATCTACCATAATTTTTTTACAACCCTCTCGTCGTCTATTAAAAATTTCTCTATTGAAGTCTCGACTAAAATGAGCAATAGTAGAACTAACCCTTGATATGATCAAGAGTGTAAAGATGCAAGAAAATAAATTAAGCAAGCTGCTACAAATTCAATAAAAATGGACAACATAAATCATTGCAAAGCCATAATTAAAAGAAAAAAAGGAATTACCTAAGTAAAAGGCATGAAAACATCCTACACCTCTCCAAGGAGACTCCTAAGAAATTATGGAGGCAAATTCTAACTCACAAAATAGAAGAAGACAGTAAAATTTCTTTAAAAGATTGTAGTTCCTATCTTAAAAAGGTTCAAGAATCCCCAGATATCAGAGATAACATTTAAATCCTTCTTACAATGAAAGAATTTTTCTCATTAGAAGACACATATTTTGGGGTAAAGAGCTTATAAAATGAAAAATCCAAAGACATTGAAGGCTACCAAGCAAAAATCTTAAAAATCAGAGGGTCTATCCTCATTCCACACATCCACAAGCTCTTTAATCTAGAGGTCAAGAAATGGTTTCCTACACCTTGGACTCAAAGCCTCATTATTCCTATTTTCAAAAGTGCTGATAAAAATGACCCTTCTAATTATCATACTATTATGATTAGACCTCTCTTAGCTAAATTATATGGTATTATCTTAGAAAAGAAGGTCAATAAATGGCTAGAAATGGAAGGTAAGTGGGCTAAAGGCCAAGCAGGTTTTAGAAGGAATCATTCAACCAAGGACCACTTGGTTACACTTAGGATCATTGCAAAGGAATGTCGTAATAATAAGTCTGACCTATTTTATTGCTTTGTGGATTTTAGAAAATATTTTTATACAATGCCTAGAAATAATGTATGGAATATGCTAGAAGATATTAGGGCTCCTTTTGAGTTGAGAGCTGTCGTGATAAGGTTATATGAAAATTTCATTGCCAAGTTTAAGAATAATGAGGGGTGGAAAACATATATAAATTGTAATATTGGATTTAAACAAGGTCCCCCCCTCTCCCCTACCCTTTTTGGCATTTACATTGATAAGCTAGAAAAAGTGTTTAGAAGAACCAAGTTGTGTCGGTACAATCTTAGCTAAGATAGTTATCATTCTCCTACTTTATTCTCATGATATTGTTCTTATGGCAAGGTGTCCTTCTGATCTCAACAAGCAATTAACAATTCTTATTACTATATATATATATAATGACCAAATACATTACTAGCTATATAAGCCTAGTTAAAATATTTAACCTACACAAATGTAAAGGTATATTTTTTTCATCAGAAAAAAATCATAACTTTATTTTATCCAAAAAAGATACATTCTTCATAATCAAACAATGTCTATAGACTTGATCATCATATCAATCTAAAATATTGAAAGATTGTTTTTCTAATCATCTCCACTATATCATACAAGACATTCAAAATTGTTTTGTTACAATATAGCTCTACTTAGGAGATCAAAATCTTCAGAGGACTCCAACCAGTCACACAAAACCAAACCAACAAAATATCTAGGATAGAGAATCCTGAGTATAACATTTCTAAATGAGACACTACCAAAAGGTTACCTCAAACACAAATGAACTGAAAAAATTTCTTTCTCATGGAGGTTCCCAAATAAGATCACGAAAATATCCCACCGATACACCCAAATTCACCTAATAAATGTAACATTCACGATAATGCATATCAACCCTTCCTTGGATAAGTAATATGCCTAACCATTCTACTTCCTAAAAATGTCTGCAAAAGAAACCTTCTCCGTCTTCAATTTCAACTCCTTACATTCCTCTAGAAGTGACTACAAAATAATATTATGACATAATTTCCCCTTAGTAATCGAATTGATTATGACTTTTGAGTACCCAAAGACTTGAAGAATCATTATGCTTTTTCCACTACTCATAATAATAAGAGTCTAAGAGCTGAAAGTTTCGCATAATTGTTGGTTCCCACACCAAGAGCAACCTTGAATTGAAACTTTAATTCCTTTGAGATATGTAATACTCCACCCACTCTTGTTCTTTATTTTTCATGCATAATAGCTCCATCAAAAAAAGACTAAGAAGAGTTTGCATTAATATCCTCCTTTTTAACCAGCTGAGGAGGAATGGACTTATCACCTTGAGGGAAAAAATGTAGAATGGAAATACTTTGGTTGACACATTAAGTTAGGAGATATAAGAGCATCTTCAAATAGACATTCATTTTCAGAAACCCAAACTTGCGAGGCCATTATTAAAGGAATAACTCTGATGGAGTTAAAACTAGGATTAAGGCACAATCTCCTCAAACAATATTGAATAGAAATTCCACTCTAGGTACATCTAAATATCATTAAATGCCCCAAATCATTTCATACTTGAGAGAACTTTAATTGCATTCTATAATTAAATGGGAATCAATATCTTCAGCATATTTACATAATGGGAATCTACTAGGAACTTCCACATTCATTCTTTGAAGATGAACCCAAGTTAAAACTTTATTTGGTAGATAAAACCACATAAGGATATTTTCTTTTGAAAGAAAATTGAATTTCCAAACCGCTTTCCATCACCACATTGAAGTCAAAGACTCGTTTGATTCTATAAAAACACTATAACCTGCTTTTGGATAATATCAACCCTGATGATCACAAACACAAATTAGGATTTATTCTTCTAATTGATTCTCACATTATAGTTAAATTTAGAAATTTAATGAAATCCTTCAATTTAATTCCATCATTGTCCTTGAAACCAATAGAAGCGGTATTCCTCCAACCTTGATCCCTTAAAGAAGAAGCCAATCGATCTATTATTTGATGGAAATAAAAAAAAACCCTAAATATGAGTCTCATCATCATATGGAACAAGAAAGAGTGGTCAATACCACTACTTAAATAGGGGTCCTCTCCCACCGAAATAAAATGCCCATCCGTAAGCTTCCAAGTAAGATCGTTCCTTATTTACATCGAAGGAAATATCTATAGCTTTCCAAATGATCAAAATATTTTAAATTGATGTGGAAGACCTTCTAGTCCATTCAAGCATTGTTGTCGGAACAATAAATTTATGAATAATAACATCTTTCCAAAGACCATAACTATTTATCAATCTCCATATACTTTTGGTCTGACTAAGGCCTTTGAGAAAATAACTGAATTTTTAATTCCCCATCCACCTTGAGGTTTACATAGAATTAAGGATTTCCATTTAGTCCAGATCATCCCCCTTTTCTCTAATTACTTGAACAAAAGAAATGAAACATTAACATCCTAATTGACTCTAAAATGACACGAGGAATCCAAGAGAGGGAGATCCAATACACAAAAGTTACCCAAAATAGATTTTACAAGCACCAATATTCCTATTTTGGACAACCAAGGAGAACTCCAGTTAGAAATTATTTTTTCACATTTTTAAATAAGACAATCCCAAAATATTTTGCGATAAGAGAGCAGGTTAATATTAAAACCGAAATAGCTTAGTCCATGGTCAATATCAAGCTGATTGTACTTGAATAAATTTCTAAAGTAGAGCACATCCTTCTCCTCTATTCCTTCACCCGCTAGGAAGAACTTCCTTGCATTTACCTTCATTCTTTTCAAAGAACCAAATAACTCGAGCAAACTAGCAAATTTTTCCAATTCTCTACATGAACCATCACAGAAGATTAACACATTATCTACAAAGAGGATATTGGTTAACCAAAAAATTTCGCTACTTTTAATGTCTTTGAAACTTCCACTCCTTTTTGCTTTGTGAATTAATTAACTTAATCCCTCAACTACTAATAGAACCTGATGAAATATAAACCATAACCCACTTGATAAAATCAGTACAAAAACCTAATTGAGTCATCATTATTCTTAAATAAGTCCAACTTATCCTATCACAGTCCTTCACAAAATCAATTTTAATAACCATTGTTTTCAAATTTTTTATTCATATAGAGTTAAATCCTTCTCGGACAACCCCAATTGCCTCACAGATCTACCTTCATGCTAGAAAACCAAACCGTTCCTAAGAGATACCTACAAATAGCAACAATTTGATCATTCTCCAAATAATTTTAAACATTGATATAAAAATTATCTTATCAATTATGTTTTAAAAAAAATGGGTCCGAAATCGTCAAGAATTCCATATTATTGGATTTCAGAACAAGGGCTATAAAAGTAGCATTAAAGGAAGCTAATATTCCCATTCCGATATGTCTCTCTAAAAAATAGTTTAATTTCTAAACGAAAACATATTTTAGATAAAAATCAATAAGAATTGCATATGAATAATAGTGCATAATCTCATCATTTAAGTTATGTGATATTTTTATCATAAAAAACAAATAGAACAGATGACGTGCACTGTCGCTCATTATTAAAAGAAATAAAGTGTTATTGAGATAATTAGAGGTTAAAGAATGGATAAAAGTGTAATTGATTTACACATGGCATTAACTCATCCACATTTAACATTAAATTCCCTCGACCAGGAGGGCATATACAAAGATTGCATCATAATAAGGGGAGAAATGGGAGTGCAAGGCTCCAAAGTTTAATGAAGAGTATAAATTGCTAAATGTGGATGATGTACAAAACAAGAGCCACGAGGTGGTGATTTCCTCAACATTGTCATATGGGCTAGTTGCTAGTTTTGAATAACAACAAATAGCATTATGAGAACGGGTATTAACAATGATTCTCTAGTATCGCAAAATATCGATTTGCATGCAAAAATATTGCAATGTTCTTTCCAGAAGCTAACCTGGTTCAATTTTGTGATTCGATTTAAGTAGTGATTTAATTCTAAACATGATCATTTCACATGTACACTAATAAATGTTTGTAACATTGATGATTACATTAACATTACATGTAATTGTACCCCATATGATGTTGTATTTTAGTGATTTAAGAGGCTTAATACTTAAATGTTTTAAAAGAGATAAAAGAGAATATGATATAGGCCTCTTTAAATTTTTAAATAAATTAAAAAAAAGTATAATGACATAGCTATCATTGGATCATATGATAATCAAATGTGTCAAGTTTAATGTTGTTGTTATTATACTCTAAGTATACTAGGAATATCATGATTTATTTGCACGTGAAATATTTATCCCACCTGTGGCTCATGTGGGCCATCGCCCTGATACCACCTATGTGCTTCAAACATTCAAACTGGCCATTAATCCCATCTACACTTTGCAGAAGCTCAATTTTCCATATGTATCAGTAAATGAAAAATAATGGATGAACGAATAGAAGGATATATGTATCAATCATTCCTATTCAATGAGTCACTTCCAGTTTTTTTGTATATCTATAAAATGCATTAATGCTTCAAAATATTTACTTCTGTGCTGATCATTATTTAGTGTGCTGCATCCATGGATGAAAATATTATCAAAAGCACTACAACATGAATCCCGACGAATCTTGATTAGCAAAAGCACTACAACATTATATTAGGAGTAGCTTGTGGGATTCTCTATCTGCACGAGGATTCTCAACTGCGGATGATTCATTAGGATATTAAAGAAGGCAATATTTTATTGGACGAGAGACTGAATCCTAAGATATCACATTTCATCCTAGAAAGAACTTTTCGTGAAGATGCTGAGTCACGTCAACATAACAGTTGTTGTAACTTAGTAAGATTTGAAAACAATCATCACTTTCACACCGTTAACAATGAATAACAATTAGGGATGAATATGTTGTTATGTATGCTTATTTGATTTCAAGAGGATTGACAACATTGTAATATTTACTATGACAATTTTGCTTGTGGGATTTACCTTCTCGGTTACATTTTAATTGTCTTGGATCTAGGACTAGGCTTTCATTTACAAGCAACTCTCAATCTGTCATTCCTCAATTTCCCCTTAATATATAGTGTAATTTGGATATCCAATGGATATATGGTACTAGAGTATGGTATGTAGGGACAATTATCTGTAAAAGCTTATGTTTATAGCTTCGATGTTCTTCTAGTGGAACTTATTACAGAAAGAAAGAGTGCTCTCTGAACAAAGTTGTCACATGACTCTGGGATACATCTTATTATGTATAATCTACTTCAACTCACGCTCGTATCATGGCTCCTCTATCTAACGCCACCACTTCCATTACAACATTGTCACCTATTTTATATAAATAAATAATGTTCTAATGGTATTTTGATAACACATTTGTTTATGCATTTCTGAAATATCTCACATTTGTTTCTACATTCCTAAATATCTAATATTTTCTTTTTAGTGAAAAGAAAAATTGACATATTTCTGGAAAAAGAAAATCTGGTATTTTTGCGTGGAAATCTCACATAGGTCAAATTTTCTTTTCAGAAATATGCTATATTTGTTTTTTACTAAAAAGAAATCTAACACATGCGAGGAAATCTGCTATATGTTGAATTTTCTTTTTAGAAATATATTGTATTTCATTTTCACTTAAAAAAATCTAACACAAATTTTGCTTTTAAAAATATGTCGAATTCTTTTTGAAATTTGTGAGATTTAAAGAAATAAAAAACTGACTTATATATGAAAAAGAAATCACGTCAATAACATTTATTGTGTAGTCGACTCATAATATTTCAATATACTTAAGATCTAAATGCTAGGCTGAAATTTTAGATGAATAATGTCTTTCGCAAATTCTATTGTGGAGATTAAAATTTGAAATCAGAGTTAGGAAAATATCTATGAGTTGCAAGTATCGCGTTAGCAACACGAACATGAACTAATCTTGTGGTATGGCATTGTAGTTTTGAATATTATTTATTATATTGGTTGAAGGTAGATATATTGCAATTGTTTAGTAATTAACTTGTTTTTTTATTTTTTAATAAATTTTAAATTATTATTTTATTTATAATATTTAAGTTTAGAAGCTTAAAAATAATAATTTTGAAATATATTAAAATTATTTTTCTATTATTTAATGTAACACACCTAAAAATTGTAAATAATTTTTTTTTGCATGCATTACTTTTACATTTACTTAGCAGATCTCTGTGTTTTACTTCTGTTATTTTTAATATATTCGTCCTATTGGTTATGTAGTATACCCGGTAGTACAAAAATGAATTTTACGTAAATTAATGAAATTTTTCAACAACTTAAACCTTTGATACAACCACACAATTATAGTTACCTTCGACATTGCTCCTGTAGAGCTCAATCTTACTATCAAGATATGTCTGCAGTATTGTTAAATATCCAGGACACATATAATGTATAACGCCATAATCAGTGGAAAAATATTTATACATTTTCATTTTCCCAAGAGTCTCTTTAGAGTATCGTCTTTCACTGAAGGATTCTCCTTGTAACTACCACCTAATACCCTTACCGAGGAAACAATAGTAATCATCACAAACTTCCTAATTCAATACCATACATACGACACAACCTACTTTAAATTGCTTAAGTGTCCTCTTAATAGAAGAGTACTTACATTCAACCTTCAATTACCATTTGTAACGTACCCATTTTAGAATACATACATCATCCCAAAAAATCTTAACTAATCTATAAGTGATTTACAATTACTGCTTGCACCATAACAATCTATCCTCAAAGGTGCAGAGTTATAAAAATTACCAACTCCTTATGTAGAGGCACCCACTTTAAAGGAAAATCATTATTTATCTCTAACTGATGAAACATAAGACATACACTTCACCTCCTCTCCATAGCATATCTTTAATACACTATATCCTAGATTTTATGGATGACTGTATCTTAAATGTGATTATTGAAGGTTCTCAACATTTCACTTTATTCATAACTTTGCAAGCATTTTATTCATCTTAGTTCTTTTAACCAATACTAGGGTGCGAACAAAGATCATTATGATGCCAACCAACTATTCATGATGATTAAATTATTTCAATCCATTTTAAGTACACAAAGCAACATGAAAAGAACATTTAGATGCAGAACCATAGAAACACCAACATATGTGGTTCACCCCAAACTCGAGGTTACATCCACCAAACGCTCACGTCATCTGACATTATTTATTAAAAGAGTTACAATCCGAAACATAATCGTTTCCATACTCATTATACTTGCAGACTCTCTCACGAGAGTATCTCTGAAATAAACTAGGAACCCAGATAGATCAATCACCAGTTCCTGATGCAACATGATAATGAAACAAAGTTCGTAACCAAGTTTTAAACTCAAGCTAGTTTCAAGATGGGAGCGTTCCCTTAGTTTTCCTTCTTAATTTCATATAATCACTAACCTATCTAGGGATAGGGTGGTTCCCTCGCCTATAACACAAATAAAAGCTTAGTGTTTCTCCCTAGTATTTACGCACTAAAGCCACCCAACATATACAAACTCTATCCATGGTTGTACTATGTAAAGGTTTTTCTTCAAAACTAATCACTACCTGTACCATGGCGAAACATGTTCATACCTTCACACTATTTATCTTTATATCTATTTACCGTGCTATTGAGATACATCAATGTTAGGATGTTTTTAGGTAAGTATGAACATCACACTATTTATCTTAATATCTATTTACAGTGATATTGAGGTACATCAATGTTATGATGTTTTTAGGTAAGTATGAACATCTGTACCTAGTCATATATATAAGTTTTCATTTATTAGGTTCCACTTATCCGGTCCTCCACTTATACAGCTCCTAGCAAAAAATGCCCATATGTTTACAAAGTTTGAAGATATAAATAATAGCTTCATGCTTCCAAATCAAAAGGGAATCAACTCCTGGCTGAGTTGAGATGATTTGAAATTCTATAAATTTATGATATATATATATATATATCATGCGTGATATCAATTTATCTTAATTCCACATAAGTATCCTACTTATAAGTTCGACTTGTGGATATATATATATATATATATATATATATATATATATATATTGCCTATCCTCATATTTGTATATAGATCACATATAAGGGTGCATCATTAAGCTTGACTTATTACGACAACTACAGATCACAAACATAGATTTATACTTTATAGATCTTACACAGAGGTTCATACTTTAGAGATCTATACAATGGTTTCCTTTTTTCTTCTTCTTACTTTGTTGGTCCTAGGAACAGGTTTAGGATTTACCGATCCCTCGCAGAGATTGTACACTGATATTCATCCATATGCATAGGTGGGCTTGATATCATGCGATGGAGATGAGGATTAGGTGGAAATCACCTTTCGAGCATATGCAAGTTTGGAGGTGGCTCGACAAGAGGTCAATATCAGATCGATAACTAGAAACAACCAAGTTTGTAGGCTGAACACTAAGCCAAATGATGGGATCATTTTTCATTAGAAAATAGGGTAAGTGAAAAAGGGGTGGATTGAACAGAGTACCCTCAAACCTATCCAATGAATAATAGTCGAATTGCAGACACCAAAATCAATGTGGGCACGATAAGGAGGGTTACCTAAATCAGACAGCATTATGAATTTCCCAATCCGCAAACCCGGATGGACGAAGTGCCTTATCTGTGACTTCGAGGGTAGATCTTGAAGTATGGAGTCCTCGCTCCAGTAGGGCCCCTGTCAATTTCCCGAGGTGGAGGAAACTTCCTCTCGAGCCGCATGTTGCATATTCCCTGGCGACCCTCTCATAAATTTTTTCCTCCTCCCAACTGCCGAGGTCCCTCCTCTTTATAGTGTTGGGATCTCCCTTTCATCAAAAGATGAGCTCCCCAATTCTAAAACAAATGCCGAGTTTTCTCCCTTAGGGTGTGCTGAGCTCCCATAACCACGGCACTAAGTTTTTTCCTGTATCCAAATAGATATTTTCTGGAAATAAAGGAAAACCATGTGAGTCACCACTCTGGAAGAGAAATTTAAATAGACTGATATTTCTCCACTTGGAAGATTTCCCATAACGAAGGTCCTGTACAACGATTTAACAAGGTTTCCTAACGCCACCCCTTTATTGTGCCGAACTCTCTCCAAAATCACGCCATGGGAGTTTTAATGCCCTATACCATTCTGTTAACGATTTTATTTTTGCTAACCAGGGCATGTCTCTTACATAAAATCCCATGAAATCAGAGGCATGCTGATTTCGAGGAGGACGTCTTGGGAAAAAAAATCCATAATGATACCCCACTTCAAAGGTGATTCCCCCTTTCCCAAAGAAAACAATAACATGACAAAAGATAAGCCATCTTCGAAGGAGACAATCTAGATAAGTGTGACCCTTTGTATTTCCCAGAATAATCAAGGGACATGCGGTCACTTAAAAGAATATATATATATATATATATAAAAGAAATCTCTCATGATTAACTAAGTTTTTTTTTTTTTTTTTTTATAAAGATCTTTTCCAACCTCCTAGCAACGAGTGGTGCTCTCCTTTTTGGTTGTCAAAGACATTTGGAGAACCCCCCCCTTTCCATAATCATATTGACCCTTTTATTTATTTTTCTTTATATAAGCTAGTACTTGCCTCGGTAGTGTAGCTCTATGCTAGTTAGTAGGAATACGGCTGCCCACTTTGTTCGCTTGGAGGAATGTTATTAGCCAAAGGTAGCATGTTCATTACTCTCTTTTATCAAGGATACTTATATATATTTATTCACATATGTATCTATGTTTATATAGCAAATTTTTTTGTCTATGTTTATAAAAGTAAGTCACTCCGTTGAAGTAGTATCAATACTTCCTTGGGGAATTATTCATGTAGTTAAACCCTTAGAAGCATATCATATTAATAAATTAAGATGAGCATAATATTTTCTTTAGTTAACGCTTGAGCTTCTTAACAAAAGGTTCTAGGGGATCTTCTTGGTACTTGATACCTTAAAGCGTATTAGGTAAAATTATCCTTAAGGCCCAAAGGTGATTTAGTCTACTTAGGAATTACCTCAACCTAGGATGACACCCTTGGTCGTTAAAACATTTATCCTTCTTTCAATTACCAAGGATCCACTCATCATTTTAAGTTTCCCCCCTAGTGAATTTAGAGTTCTGTCAATTAAGTTGCGTCAAACCCTTAAGTCTCCTAAGTTTACTACTTAGGCAATTTATAGATTTCCAGGTCTTGTTTCTGGTGGGGATTTGGCCTTGAGCTCCTCACCAAAACAATTACAATAATCATTCATAATCAAAAATTATTTGGGGGTATGTAGGAGGGATATTACACCTCCTCCCCTTAAAAACAACACCATCCTCGATGTTCATGTCTTCGGCTAGTTTCATTCTCTTGATGAGTCATCTTTTCTTTCTTCTCCTTTCGTGTTATGGTCTCCCTCGACCTTTCCTGACTTCTCGCAAGTCACCATTTTGTCAAAACCTATATTTTACTGTCAAAATTCATAATTCAGTTCAAAACATGGAAAATGGATCCTTTCGCAATACAAAAATTCTGATTCATGGAACATCTTCTAACATTCATTTTTACATCAATAATGTAATTGAATCATAAGTAGTTGATATTTTCTCATCATTTTCAATTAGAACATCAAAATTCCCACTCCTCTGCTCCTTTGAGGGAGTTTTTGCCTACTCGGGTCTTACATTCAAGAGTTTGATTACTTAGAACGTTAACACATTTTTATGTTTGTTATGTTTTCCAACTCTCCCTCGTGTTCCTTTCCGATTCTCATGTGGTATTACACAATTTCTAAGGTTACCCTCCCTTTTAACCACTAGTTAAAAGTTTTCTCCTCAAAGACATCAAACAACGTCCTGTCTTCCAGATGTCCTATTTTTGCCTAGGTCTTATTCTTTCCACACCATATTCCTAACACCAATTTGCTCACATGGAAATCGCTTGCCTAACACCATTGTGCTCCTGTAGCATATATGCCTAACACCAATGTGCTCATGCGGAAATCACTTACATAACACCATTATGCTCCCGCAGCATTCAATTTTTCCTTGTTCGTATTTTTTAATGTTATTTACAACCTTTCACTATCATGATCCCATTTCATGATATTGACTTTACGGTTAATATAATTAACATCTATCGATAAACACCATTTTCAATCATTTAATCAACATTTCCTAAGTTATAGTGATTGTACTCTTACCATCATTCATGGTTCATACAATCTCATAATTCTTTCAAAATAAACCATCACATATTTACAAGTGGATTTAAAATCCATGTCTTACGTTGATTGTGAGATGGTCAGAATCATGGTAGAGCCCTGCAATGTCAGTTCATAACATTATGTGTCGTTCATTTTCAAATATTAATAGCAACTCTCAAAACTGAGACATTATATATGCAACTCGATCATTAGAGAAGAGACTTGAATATCTGAACTATAACGATTTCAAGGTAAACATATTACTCTATCCTTTGGCATTAAATCAAAATTATTTAGCAAGCAAAATAATTTAGAGGCAATATTTTACCCTTTAGATCTGTTATACTAATCACTGGTTAGGAGAGGCATCATATAAGTGCCATCAAATGTTTGTTAGAGATACACAAAACCCAAACCATTGCATTAGCAAGATTTGGACACCTTGACACGTTATCATACCTAAAGGCAATTCCAGCGCTTCACTAGTAGTTTCAACGACAATGTTTGTTAGATCTATTCAAGCCAACACAATGCATTACAGAGATTGGGCATCGAAAGTTATCAGATCTAAAGGATATAATTCATAACCAAATTGTGGTATCAAATTCGTACACGGTGATCCAAAAGAAATTTACATGCATCGAATCTAGATATGGCTTAGATGGAAGGCATTTAAACAATTACATGTGTCAAAATATTGTAAAGCATTATTAACTACTAACCAATCATAGCGATCTAGTTGCAGTGGTGGGAAAGTAATTAAAATTTAATTTATACCTGTCAGTTCCCCCTGTGAGTAACACCTACACTTATGAAACATATTTATGTATAAAATGTTACAAAACTCTGATTACGCAAGTGTGATTTATGATATCCAACCATTCACGCATTTGCACCATCAATACAATATTGATCGATTCCAAATCGATTTGGTCCTTAGAAAAAAAACAGACGATATTTTCATTTGGAGATCATACTCCTAAAGTCATATGTCAACTAGGAACATCATATGCAGAGTATAGAGTATTAAACCACACAAATCTATACTGTATCCATACATCAGATCTTATTACATCACAAGAAGTCGAACCAAACATTCGATATATACAAATGTCAAATCCTTTAAGCACCAAAATAACAGGAACTAGCTTTAGAGAGGTGGTTTGCAAGTTTGTAGCAAAAATTTTTTTTTCCTTCAATCAAGTAGAGAAAAATGTGTGAATATGATCTCTAGAAGGCAGTTTCAAATTGTTTCCCAGTGGCCAATTGTACAACATTTACGCGATTTCCTAAAATTACTTTTCTTTTTGAGAATCCAGATAACATAACCAAATGTCATGTGAATCTCTTTTAGTTGTCTTTAATGCATAAAGAAACAAGAGAGTCTAAAAATTAGTCTATAAAATCATCCCATTCACCTAAATTTGGAAATATTTCATTGTTAATATGAACATCCGACAATTATAATAGGAAAAATAAATACAAAAAAATTAAGTAGACATGGAGCTTTATTCAAGTGGGATGTGGATTGAATTTGCTAGTTATGACTACATAGAATTCTATTCTAGACAGGGAACCTTATTGAGGGGCCAGAATAACTGATGGCCCAAATCAGAGCGACCACCTATTCCTCAATCACTTAAATTCTACTTGTGTCTACCAGATAGGATCAGGTTGAAGCAAGTAAACTTCGACAGTTAGTTAAAATATAAACTCGCAAATACCTTTACAATTGCCCTTGAATTTACATAAGATTTATGTAAGTTTCAGAAAGAGTTCTAAATGATTTTAGGATGACATGCCACAGAATTCAACATTTTGAGCAGAACTATACATGGACTCTAATAGAATACCCTACTATAGAATAATTTATTCAAGTTTCAAACATTGTTGGGATAACCTCTAGTCCAATTTTTTGATACCTTACCCTAATAATGGGTCATGAGTCATTTTGGCTTTGACGAAAGAATTACTCACCCACTTTTTTTTATACCTTTTTCATGGTATTTCTTTGATCCTCTCCGTTACCTCCTTCGATCTTTGGAGGCCTACTTGGACAACTTATCCCCCTCGTTCATCATTGTCGCATCCACAAATAAAATAAAAAAATATTTGACTGGTTAGAACTATTCATCTTCATGCTTCCTAACTACATGTTGAACCCAAATAGGCCCGACTGCTGTCACTCTTGTTCTGATACCATATGTAGTATACCCCGTAGTACATAAATGAATTTTACGTAAATTAATAAAAAATTTGAACAACTTAAACCTTCGACATTGCTCCTATAGAGCTCAATATTACTATCAAGATATGTCTGCAGTATTGTTAAATATCCAAGACACATATAATATATAACGCCATAATCAGTGGAAAAATATTTATACATTTTCATATTCCCAAGAGTCTTTTTAGAGTACCATCTTTCACTGAAGGATTCTCCTTGTAACTACCACCTAATACCTTTACCGAGGAAATAACAGTAATCATCACAAACTTCCTAATTCAATACCATACATATGACACATCCTACTTTAAACTGCTTAAGTGTCCTTTTAATAGAAGAGTACTTACATTCAGCCTTAAATTACCATTTGTAACGTACCCATTTTAGAATACATACATCGGCCCAAAAAAATCTTAACTAATCTCTCTCTCTCTCTCTCTCTCTCTCTCTATATATATATATATATATATATATATATTGCCTTTAAGTTCTATCCTCATATTTGTATATAGATCACATATAAGGGTGCATCATTAAGCTTGACTTATTACGACAACTAGAGATAAAAAACAAAGAGGTTCATACTTTAGAGATCTATACAATGGTTTCATTTTTTTTTCTTCTTACTCTGCCACTCCTAGGAAGAGGTTCAGGCTTTACCGATCCCTCACAGAGATCGTACACCGATATTAATCCATACGCATAGGTGGGCCTGATATCATTCAATGGAGACCAAAATCAGGTGGAAATCACCTTTTGAGCCTACACAAGTTACGAGGTGGCTCAACAAGAGGTCAATATCAGATAGATAACCGGAAACGACCAAGTATGTAGCCTGAATACTAAGCCAAATGCTGGGATCATTTTTCATTAGAAAATAGGGGAAGAGAAAAAGGAGCAGAGTGAACAGAGTATCCTCAAACCTATCCAGTGAATAATAGTTGAATTGCAGACACCAAAAGCAATGTGGGCATGATAAGGAGGGTTACCTAAATGAGACAACGTTATGAATTTCCCAATCAACGAACTCGGATGGCTGAAGTGCCTCATCTATGACTTCTAGGGTAGAGCTCGAAGTATGGAGTCCTCGCCCTAGTATTCCTCTGTCAATTTCTTGAGGTGGAGAAAACTTTCTCTCGAGCCGCACACTGCATATTCCCTGGCGACCCTCTCAGAAATTTTTTCCTCCTCCCAACTGTCGAGGTCCCTCCTCTTTATAGTGCTGGCATCTCCCTTTAATAAAAAGTTGAGCTCCCCTATTCTAAAACAAATGTCGCATTTTCTCCCTTAGGGTGCACTGAGCTCCCATAATCACGACGCTAATTTTTTTCCTGTATCCACATAGATATTTTCTAGAAATAAAGGAAAACCGTGGGAGTCGCCACTCTGGAAGAGAAATTTAAATACACTGATATTTCTCCACTTGGCATATTTCCCATAGCGAAGGTCTTGTCCAGCAATTTAACAAGGTTTCCTAACGCCACCCCTTTATTGTGTCGAACTGTCTCTAAAATCGCGCTGTGGGAATTTTAATGCCCTGCACCATTCTGCTAACGATTTTCTTTTTGCTAACCAGGGAATGTCTCTTACATAAAATCCCATGAAATCAGAGGCATGCTGATTTCGAGGAGGATATCTTGGGAAAAAAAATCCATAATGATACCCCACTTCAAAGGTGATTCCCCCTTTCCCAAATAAAACAATAACATGACAAAAGATAAGCCATCTTCAAAGGAGAGAATCTAGATAAGTGTGACCCTTTTTGTTTCCCAGAATAATCAAGGGACAGGAGGTCACTTAAAAGAATATATATATATATATATATATATATATATATATATATATATATATAAAAAAAATCTCTNCCTCCTAGCAACGAGTGGTGTTCTCCTTTTTGGTTGTTGAAGACATTTGGAGAAACCCCCCCTTTTCCATAATCGTACTGACCCTTTTATTTATTTTTCTTTATATAATCTAGTACTTTCCTCGGCAGTGTAGCTCTATGCTAGTTAGCAAGAATATGGCTGCCCACTTTGTTCGATTGGAGGAATGTTATTAGCCAAAGGTAGCATGTTCATTACTCTCTTTTATCAAGGACACTTATATATATTTATTCACATATGTATCGATTTATATAGAGCATATTTTTTTGTCTATGTTTATAAAAGTAAGTCACTCCGTTGAAGTAGTATCAATACTTCCTTGTGGAATTATTCATGTAGTTAAACCCTTAGAAGCATATCATCTTCATAAATTAAGATGAGCATAATATTTTCTTAAGATAACACTTGAGCTTCTTAACAAAAGGTTATAGGGGATATTCTTGGTACTTGATACCTTAAAGTGTATTAGGTAAAATTATCCTTAAGGCCCAAAGGTGATTCAATCTACTTAGGAATTACCTCAACCTAGGACAACACCCTTGGTCGTTAAAATGTTTATCCTTCTTTCAATTACCAAGGATCCACTCATCGTTTTAAGTTTTCCCCCTAGTGAATTCATAGTTGTGTCGATTAAGTTGCGTCAAACCATTAAGTCTCCTAAGTTTACTACTTAGGAAATTTATAGATTTCCAAGTCTTTTTTATGGTGGGGCCTTGACCTTGAGCTCCTCACCAAAAAAATTACAATAATTGTTCATAATCACAAAGTATTTGGGGGTATGTAGGTGGGATATTACAGGTTACGATGGGTTTTGCTGATGATTACGATGACTAGTTCCTTCTAGAACCTTCAATAATGTCTGGGCAGGTTATGTACTTTGTTTATACCTTTTTATTTATTTATTTATCTTTATAATGGGATGAAATAGCCTAAGGCATGGGAGATTGTTCATGGTATTGATCCAAGCCTATCAATTTCATTATATTTTCAAGGCCTTTGCCTTACCATAGTTTATACTATGTGTGTAAAGACCTGCCCCTAAGCGTGAGAAGATTAGGGTTTGTAAGCATATGGTTCTCCATACGATGACCTCTTATTATCAATAAAAGGCGAGGGTTTACATACTTATTGTTGGCATGATACTACATGTTTTGTCCTTAATGCATTTCTTTATGGTCCTTGATGTTCATGGTGTAAATGCTATATCATATGGTTTTAAATATGATTTAACTATTACAAAGAATAAATACAAACTATGCTTGCAATATAGTTTTAATGTGTTTTAAGGAATAATACTATGCTAGGATGGTAAATATTTCAAAGGTCTTGATCTAACCAAGTACTAAGATTCGAAGATATTTGTATATATATTATGGTTATAGTGGAAAGGGGTGTGGATCTTGGCATAACGCACGATGGCATTATCATGGGGGGGTCACTCAATGAACTTGTTCCATAGCATGACCATTCACAAGATATTAAAGAATATCCCTAATTTAACTAAATACTGGGAAATTCCTCCCAAAATTGTATTTTTGAAACCCCCTCCCAACATACCTTTCTAATTAATAAAATCCCTAGTTTCGTTAGATATTGTACAGGTATCCATTTTTATCAACCCATTTTTAACACCCCCTTTATATCATATTATCAAGTTGTAACAAAAAAGAGCCTTAGAGCCTTAGAGCCTTATCCATTAGATATGCTAAATAAAATAATAGTATAATTCTAATAATGATCCCACCTTTTGTAGGGGAAAATAATCAATTTGTAGCATTGGATAGTAAAACACCCAACAAAATAGTAATGGGGAAGAAAAAATGTGGAAAAGGAAACGTAGTCAAGAGATCAATGTAACAAATAATGTAAAAGATTGATAGTCCAATAATCAATGCAATGCTTAGAAAATAAGATAATTTGAAGATGTTTCAGACCATAGCTTGCCAATCTACCAATTTTATATCATGTCAATACAAATATAGCCACCAATGTTTTCTATAATCTTAATCATTAAACTTGATAATAATGTAAAATTGAAACCCTTTCTTGGATGGAATTCCTTACATTTTATTGTATTTTAGTTCATAAGAGAAGATGTCAACAAACACTTGATTTTCTCTAAGAAAAGACTACAACAAATAAATAGTATTGATTCATGAGAAAAATGTATTAATTTTTTTTAATCATGCTTAAGAAACTTGAAACAATCGATTGACCAAAAATTAAGTCCGAATGAAATATTTCTTATCCATTGCGCTAACTTTCCTCTATCTTAATTGACCATCTTGTATACAATCACTTCCTAAAATTATCTTTACTTAAAATTACATAAAACTCTATTGAACATAAATATTAAATATTTTAAAAACAATATGATAAAACAGATATAAAAAACATTCTATTTGACATGCACACACATACTATATATATATAATAAGATAATAACTAATATTAAAAAAAACAGTAATCAGGGCTCTAGTCGATGCTTATAATCCAGGCTAAGCGAGCATGGCTATTAGTGGTTCGAGCCAAAACATTTAGTAGGTCATGATTGTTCTTCAGGAATAGGTCACCGATAGAATTCAATGAGGAATTTGATAAGGAACGACCTTGTGTGAGATATAGGAGGAATTGGTGGAGGATGTATCTCTGTGGGAGGCCTCCAAATATATTAATAAGAAGGTGTGTGTGTGTGTGTGTGTGTGTGTCTATATATATGTATGAATCCATCCCACAATTTGAATGGTATTCCTTACGCCACCCAAATAAAATAACCCCCAATATTTATATTACTATCTCAAATTAAAAAACCCTCTTGACCCCTTAATATGAGGCAATATATTTTTGAGGTTTTTAAGAGTATTCAAACCTCCAATATGAATGGACATGATATGATATTGCCTCACTATTGAAGACCAAGTGGGAATTATAAACCAAATTCCTAGCACCACGAAAGTCCTAGCATACATATATGAAGATACATACTCATCGTGGTTTCACATGGTGTGGCGTTTGATGAAAAGGTTGGTTTGTCATGTTATAAGGTTTGATATGCTCCAAGGTTCCATGGAATAAGTTATAAGGTTTGAATTTAAACAATATCCATGGTTTGGATTCAAAATGATTTGGATTTGTAATGATTTGGCCATGCAATAAATGGTACTTCTATTTGCATTTAAACTTCTTATGGCTTTGACTTGGCATTGCAGCTAGGCCCATGAGGCAACACGAGAGTAAATCTATTCCTTACACCTCGATCATGAGATCTTAAGTTTTTTGTAGGGTTTAGTAGATTACTTTACTCTGTGTGATCTCGCATTTGGTGTTGTTTCTTGTCAGAGGTTGGTCGAGGGCCAAGCTCTTCTCTATTTTATTCTTACTATGTTTCCACTATGTTAATGTCATTGTTCAGGTTCTCTATGAGGTAACCTGGACTCCCCCATATTCCTCAATAGTTTTCCATTCATAGTGGTGCTCCAACAAGATTGCCAATACACCCAACATGCGGACATTCTTCTCCAACTGGTAAGCCTCGACTTGGTACTCTTTCTCTACAATTTAGTGGTTTTGTAATGGATAGTTCCATTTGATTTTACTAATATGTTTTTCGGTGAATGCAGGATTCAAAGGGATAAGGGTGATCGAAGGGTACGACTCGTAACCCTCGCTGCAAAATTCCAAGGTAAGGTTTCAATCGTCTCTAAGTTTATTATTGGGTTTCAAACATTCAAAGTGATGTTGTTTTGACCGCAAATGGACAATTTGCAGGTTTCAATACTAGAGAGGGAGGCGATAGGGTCACCTCCTCCCAGGCTTGCGTTTCCAAATACCCAAGTAATGCTTGCGCTCAACCTTGGTTTAAACTTTTAGTTTTTACTTTTAGAATATAGACCCATGTTGACTCAACCCTATTATGGTTACAGGTCACGTTGGGAAGAGGTCGTGAGGGCTCCAATGGTAGCCACATTGATTAACAAGATAAGCGTTTCGGTCGAAATGTTGTAATTTTTTTTATTAAACCAGTCTCATGTTTGTGCCGACTCTTTATCCATATCATGGCATTGTAATGTAATGGAATATATTAGTTTATACCCTAGCGGGGTTTGGATGCTCTTAACAGATCTTATTCCCATACTATTTTTGACATCGGTATATTTCGATTTTACTGTGGAAGCCATCAACGATGGTCTTACAACCACTCTTTAATATGTATATATATTTTCGTGTTGGTTGAAAGAAAGGAACACCAGACTTCGGTTGTGTGATATCCTAGTATCGTTTCATTATTTTCACAGTGCATAATTGTTTATGTGTTGTTTGTACTAAACCCTTCAAATACCATCGTTGATGGTCTTAAGGTCGTGGGAAAATGTTACCTTTTGTTTTATGGTTTCATATTTAAATAAATAAGAGTGCTGGTGTAATATCTTGAATTTTGACCTTACCAATAATGGGAATGAGCCCCATTACACATGAGTTACTTTGATTTTTATATTTGTATATTGGGTGTAAGACCCCACTGCACATGAGTATGATGATTTGTTAGATATATCGGCCGTAAGTCAATGTATATGTTTATTTAGCATGTATGTGATTGTATTTTTTTGGGTGTGCACCCTGATGACAAAGATTATTGTCGTAGGACGATATACTGAATATCTTATGTGATTTACCTTAAATTCATATACTGAGATGATTATTGTTATGAAATGTGCAGAAGACTGAATGGGTGATTCCATGAAGATGGGTAAGACTTTTTGGCCAAATTTGGTGATGAAAACCTGATTTTTTACTCATGTGCTAGATAGAAGCCCTCAAAACGCATATATGCCATGTGAATTTTGACTTGCA
>LPNX010243981.1:1061577-1205253 GCA_001517045.1 Pseudotsuga menziesii
TAGAAAAACTTTCATTTGTTTGAATGTGGGATAAGTCTATTTTCTTAAGCCCTCGACCGAGGTATGAACCTTGACCGAGGTATTTAAATACCTCAGTCGAGGTCTTAACGAAACCTCGACCGAGGGTTTGTAAAGCCCTCGACCGAACAAAACCTCGACCAAGGTATTTAAATACCTCGGTCGAGGGCTGAACAAAACCTCGGTCGAGGGCTTGATAAAACCTCGGTCGAGCTATTAAGACCTCGGTTGAGGGTTTAACAAGCCCTCGACCGAGGTACGTTTTTCTGTTTTTGCCGAAATGCGCTTGCCAAAAAGTGTTACCCAGGTCCGCGGATTCACCCGAATGCATGTTTGAGTTCTATAATGTGTTGGACATGGACCCTGGAGCACATGAGTGATGAGATTTTTTGTTGAGCACATGCTCTAGAACACATGAGTGATTAGCTATTTTGTTCAGCGCTAGCTCTGGAGAACATGAGTTATGATATCTTTTTGTTAAGCAAAATCTCCGGTGCACATGAAATATAAGAATTGGAAGTGTTGGGCATAATCCCTCGAGCATTCCAAATTGATGTTGAGCATAGTCTATGGAGCATCGAATATTTGGCCACTGTATCCCTAGGTTTATTATACAAGTACATCCTAGCATTAGTGTTGAGCGAGAGGCTCTGGAATTGCACTAAGTGTAACTCCCATTTTTTTAGTGTCGAGTTTGGGCTCTGAATAGTGCTAGGAGTTACTGAAAAATAATTTTGTTGAGTGAAAACGACTCTAAAAAGAACTGGCCTTATCTTAATAATTTTTAAGTTGATTAAATGAAATTTCTAATTTCTACTTCTCATCAAGTATTGAAGAACTACCACGATAGATGAGGTAATCCAACATACAAGGAGGTTTAGAGCTACCTAACTTAGTTGACCAAACCTAAGTAAAAGGCCTTGATAAAAGAGATGATTATAAGCTAATGAAAGCACCATGTAAATGAGATCATGTTATATGATGCCTAAATAAATATTAACTATAGTTTATATATATTATGAATAAAATAATAAATTATATATCGTATATATATAATAAAGTGAAGATAACTAAAAATAATAAATAAGGAGTATATGTATTTATTATTTACTAAAATGATTAAATAAATATTTAATCCTAAAGAATCAAATTAGAAACAAGTAAAAGAGTTCTAAAGTTAAAGAAAAATAATTATTAACCTCACACAAATCAATTAAAGATTATTTTCAAGAAAATAATGGATTCTTGATCTAACTGAAGTTTAACTGCCATTTTCACAAAAGATTGTCTATAAAGACCCAAGCCAAGGGAAGGCTTAGGGATCTGATCATTATTCCTAATAATTTTGGATATAATTTTCAAAAGAAAAAGCAATCTTATACAGAACCCGATATTCTAGATAGGAGAAGACTTACCTTTAGGAGCTCTAGACTACTTCCATGTTGGAACCAACTCGGGGGGATCCAGATTAAAACCAGGAACAGTTCCAGGTCATGGTTGGGAGGAACGTGGTAGCTCCCAAGTTATCTGGTTAACATATATGAGGTCATAGTTATCTAATTTTTTATTAACTCTATGTGTTTAAGTGTGCAGGGTTTTTAACCATTAAAAGCTGAAAAGTTGCAGGTATGACGTTTTTACCTTCTCCAGTTTTTATTAGAACATGTTTATAGATTTTTACTCACAATATTTATGCTCTAGATTGAATATCTGCATATTTGAATACATACTTCAACTATATTCCATTCATTTAAATTATGAAACTCACTCTGGAATATTTTAGATAATCTATAAGGTTAATTTTTATGTAGAAGGATATTCTATTTGTTTAAACTTAAAACTCGGCCTTTAATTCCTAGATAGGATTTTAAGTTGAAATTCTCTTAGCATTGTATTTAAGCATTTTTAGAAAATATTAGTGTTAACAGTTTAAATTAGATTCAAAACACTAGATGCTAGATAAACTAACTACCAGATCTTTGTCCAATTTTTTTATGAAATTAAACTAGAGATTTAACAAATCTAGATAAAATAAACCTAATGATAAACAAACTCATTTATTTCTAAAATTAAACATTATATAAACTTTGCACCAACATTAAAATAAACATTAAATAAACCAATTACAAATATATTTATAAATAACCATGCTAGAGATTGAAACTCTTAATTCAAAAATTCAAACCCTTAAAATCAAAGTGCTGGAAGATTTCATATTGCTAGCAAACTCATCATTCCAAATATAAATAATGATAAACTATTACCATTAAATCAAACAGAACCTTAAACAAATCGTTGTAACCAATATCATAAAATGAGTATCAAATTTACCAAAGGCGTGAAGGTTGAGATCCCTTCCATGTTTCCTTCCAAATCATGCTATTAAAATATTAACATTTCTAAAACTTATTTCACCCCACCCAACCATTGAATCCTGTAAGGATTGACTGTCGGTCTATTATTTATTTACAAATTACAGTAATATATTTAAAACATCCAAATTAAAACATAGTCTATTTCTAAAACACATCGTTTTAAGTGGACTCCCAAGAACCAAAACGTTAATCACCATAAGAACCATATTAATAAAGCAATGAATTATAATATTTAAAACGCATTCACAGTAATTAAAATACCCAGGATCGAGTCCCGTGAACACACAACGAAAATACCAAAATATTACCGGCTGTATCATTTTCACGTAGGTTTCGCCTTATATGATGCCCATTATTTCATTTAAAAACATTGTATAAACCTATGGAACAGAGCTATGCTCATTCCCAAAACAACATTTACATACACAAAAACGATTTACACATAAATATCAAATTACATACACGGGCTATGTTGCAACCACAAAGCCTTGGCTATATGCTTACGGATTCCTGTAGAAACAACCAAACTATAAACAAAGTGAGCTACCTTCTCATCCAAACAAGCAAATCCATTTAAAAAACCACACTCTTCCACCCTATGCATTAATTACCAAGTTGTGGCTTCATATGTGCCATTTCAGAGCAATGGCACTATAAAATTTAAAAGAAAATGCAGTATAAAACAGAAAGCCTTATACCCAAATGAAGTTTCCATTATAAGTCAAACTGGAAACCAAATCCATTTCATAGAAAATGGTAAAACTTACACACAAAGCCGAGTATCCTTCAACTAGTCAAACCAGATCAAATTTACAAATGACAGAGCCATGAAAAGGATTTGCACAATCATGTTTACAAAATGCCAAAATGAGTTAATAAACCCCAATCAGCAAATGGATTAAACTATACATTCCACATACCCAAGCTTCGAAACCATCTGATACAACACAACTAGTGTAGAGGCTCATTTCCATTGTGGGGCTTACCAAGAATTGGTTGTGCGGGAAACCCAACATCTCTGACCTCCAACAAATAGAGTACCCATGCTCTGCTCACCTGCACAACAAAATGAATTGGGATTAGAAGTATGCCAATCTAGTGATAAACCAAACAAACAATGCAAGGGTACAAACCAACAACGAATGCATACCTGTCTACAAGCTCAAAGCATGTTGGTTGCACAGCATGGACATGCAACTCTCACCTGGACTGTGGGACCTCCATGTAAACCACAATAAATAAATAAAATAATGACATCAAAACCCTAACATAACACTTAAGGAATACAATATTTGAAATCCAAGGCACATTCAAGGCGCCAACCACTCCACCACCTCCATGCAAATCAAAAACCTAGATTTGCATAGTTTGGTTTCACTTTTCTCACCATCATTTAAAACCCTGTCACCTTAGTCTTAAACCCTCCACCATTGTGAATTTCCGGGTTATAAGCCATAGTTTCGATGGCTTAGAATATTTTATAAACCCAAACCCCTCCAAACTATAGTTCAACCATATAAAATATTACATTCAAGGTTTTAAAACCTTCATCCCATAGTTTTAAAAGATGTACATATTATAATCCCTTCATACTATAGATACAAGGTATAGTTTAGGATCATGACCCCTTTGTCCTAATGGATATATTACACAAGTTGATCTTAACTAACTCCTAAGTGTCTAAATATCCTAACATCCCCCCTTAAGAACAACTTGGGATAGGATTGAAGGATTTACAAAAGTGACACTATTAGGAGAAGGAAGGAGGCATTAGAGCCTATCCCCCCTTAAGGACACATTCCTGAACTCCTAACATAGACCAAAGTTTAGAAAACTTCACTTCTATAAGAGACTTGGTGAATATGTCTGCAACTTGATCATCTATAGGGCAATAGAGAACTTCAATAACACTATCATGAACAAGATTTATGATGAAGTGCATGTGTAGCTCAATGTGTTTGCTGCGCTGATGTAGAACTGGATCTTTGGCAAGCTTGATGGCACTTTCATTGTCGCACCAAAGTGGAGTAGGTTGCTGCTGCTCGAATCCAAACTCTGAAAGGATCTGTCGAAGCCATAAAGCTTCCTGACTGGCATTAACTACGGCTCGATATTCTGCTTCTGCTGAAGAAAGAGCAAGAGCTTGTTGTTTCTTACAAGCCCAAGTGACAGGTCCAGATCCCAGACTGAAAACATAACCTGCAGTTGAATTTCGATCATCAGGATCACCGACCCAATCTGAATCAGTGAAACCAACCAACAAAGGTTTCCCCCATGTACTATAATGAATCCCAAACTGAATTGTACCTCAAATATATCGAAGTATTCTTTTTGTTGCTTTCTAGTGACTTTCATGAGGAGTTTGCATATAACGGGCAACATGACCAATGGAAAAGGAAAGGTCAGGATGGGAATGAGTCAAGTTTAAAAGACTACCAACAAGCTGATGATACAAGGTGGAATCTACTTCAGGGGAAGTACAAGTGGTAGAAAGTTTGACTCCAAACTGGAAGGGAGAAGGGGTTGGTTTACAATCTTCCATGTGGAAGCGACGAAGAAGGTCACAAGCATACTTAGTCTGGGAAAGAAAGATTCCTTCTTTGGTTTGCAAGACTTGGAGACCAAGAAAATAATGCAAATGTCCTAAGTCATACATTTAAAATTTTTGCTTAAGACTGGATTTCACATGGGTTATAAGGTTAGGGTCACTACCAGTAAGGATAACATCATCAACATAAAGAACAAGTATGATGACATGGTTTCCTACTTTCATGGTATAGACATTGGGATCAGAATGGCATCTAGAAAAACCAGTGTCAAGGAGAAATCTATCCATTTTGGCATACCAAGCTCTAGGAGCTTGCTTAAGGCCATATAAGGATTTCTTAAGGAGACAAACAAGGCTAGATTTATTCTGAACATATACAGGAGGTTGTTCCATGTAAATTTCCTCATGTAAATCACCATGTAAGAAGGCAGACTTGACATCCATTTGATGGACTTCCCAGTTATGTAAGGCTACAAGGGAAAGAATAAGGCGGATGGAGTTCATTTGGGCTATAGGGGAAAAGGTTTCATTGTAGTCAATCCCTTTAACTTGGGAAAAACCTTTGTCAACTAACCTTTCCTTAAGTATTTCAACACTTCCATCTGATGCATACTTAGTTCTGTAGACCCATTTACATCTGACAATTTTTCTTCCTTTTGGAAGAGGAACAAGATCCCAAGTATCGTTCGCCATTAAGGAACGATATTCTTCATCCCAATATGGATTTCCTAAAGCTTTTGCAAATTTTTTTTGGATCATGATTCTCAGAAACTTGAGCCAAAAGAGAAGATGCTCATTGAAACTAAGAAAAAGTTTGTCGTTGATCTCTAGGATCATCAGCAAGATCACCAGTTGCTTCACATGTTGAACGGACCCATTGAGGAAGTATTGGTGCTGGTGCAACTGGAGGAATATGAGTAGACGGAGGTGGATTTTCATCCTCACTGTCATCATCAGAAATGGAGTTGGAAACTTGTCAAGAAAGTTGGAAGAAGAAGAAGAAGGCACAATCGCCAAATCAGGCTCGCAGGCCAAAGATGGCACACCCGCTAAGTTAGGCTCATAGGCCAAGAGATTTTCATCAAATTTAACATCTCTTCTAATGATTATATCATGTGAATGGGGCTGAAGAATTCTATAACCTTTTACATCTTTAGAATATCCAACAAATATGCACTTTTCACTTTTAGGCTGCAATGCTTTCCGTTTTTCATCCGGAATGTGAGCCCATGCTTCACAACCAAACACACGAAAGTGACTTACATCTGGTTTAATTTTACTCCATGCTTCTTTTGGTGTTATACCTTGTAAAACTTTAGTGGGTGTGCGATTAACTATGTAATTTACACAATTTATGGCCTCAGCCCAATATTGAAGACTTAGTCCCTTAGATTGGATCATACAATTAGCCATTTCTTTTAAAGTGCGGTTCTTCCATTCAGCTACACCATTTTGTTGAGGTGTATATGGAATAGTGTGTTGTTGTTGGATTTGTGTAGTGCAGAAGGTAGTGAACTTGTTGTTAACATATTCTCCTCCATTGTCAGATCTTAACTTAATAATTTGATGACCAGATTGTTTCTCAACAAGGGCCTTACAGGCCAAGAACATCTTAAATACTTCACACTTAAGTTTTAGGAAGTAAACCCAAGTGCATCTGGAGTAGTCATCAATGAAAGTTAAGAAATATTTGAAACTAGAAAAGGAAGCAAATGGAAGAGGAACACACAAGTCACTATGCACAAGCTCCAAAGGAACCGAGGTGTGCCAAGAGGCACGTTTGTCAAAACTGTCTCGATGATGTTTTCCGAGTACATAACCGGAACAAACACCATCCTTGCAAGATACTAGCGGAAGACCAGTCACCATATTGTCTTTACATAGTTGTTGTAATGAGCAATAATTTAAGTGACCAAATCGCTCATGCCAAAGTTTGCTCAAGTTATCACTATGAGCAACAAAGACTGAAGGAAAAGGTGATGACCCAAAGTTGTTAAATTTGTACAACCTGGTAATATCATCAATAGTTCTAGTAGCAAGGACATTTTGAGTATTTTTCAAATCCTTGATTACAACTTGGTGAGGTGTAAACATCATAGTTTTACCTGCACCCGAATGAGTGATTTGATAGACTGATAACAAATTGCAGGACATTTTTGGAACACGTAGTACATCACTGAAATGACCATTTTCTACTGGAACTTTTCTAGATCCTACAACACTTAGAGATCTATCATCACCAACAAATATTTGTTTGGTGTTACATTCATGCATATTAGAAAAGATGGCTTGATCCTTAGCCATATGATAAGATGCTCCAGAATCAATGAGCTATTCATTTGAAATAGAAGAAGAAGATGCAGTATAAGAGTAACTAGAAGCACAAAGTGCATGTCCATAAGAGTTAGATTCTGAAGACGAATCTAGGCTGATGTGGTGCTTCTTCATTGTTGCTTCCAAGGCTGCCATCTTCTTAAAACATTTAGATTCATCATAATTATCTTTCCCACAAAAATTGCAATGATGCTCAGTCTTCTTTTCTTTTTGCTTGGATCCTTTGTCATTTTTTAAAGGAGGAGCTGAGTGAGAAGGTTTGGGACCCTTATTGTTTGGCTTATTATTGCGAAAATTTTGTTTCTTGGGAGGCTTGGACTTTTCTTTCTGTTGGGACAATAAGGCTTTCCTAGATGTATCTGCATTTTTAATTATTCGAAGATGAATGAGCTTATCTTTCTCTCTAATTAAGGAATCACAAAAGGATTCAAGGCTAGGATCTTGATAGCTGGATGTAGTCAAGGATTCTTTCATGGAGTAGAATGTAGATACAGAAACAGAATATGCAATTCCAAGTTTTGAAAGAATATGATAAATACATTGTTTGTCTTCTTTCTTAATCTTGCATTCGACACATAATAGTCTAAGATTTCTATACTTAGATAAATAGTCTTGAATGCATGAAAAATCATTTGTATTCAAGGAAAGCAACTCATTCTCAAGTTGATGACCCCGAATTTCATTGTGTTTACCAAACACAGATTCCAACTTTTCCCAAGCTTTATCAGGTTCATCAATTCCAGATATGTGGAATCGCAAATAAATAGAGATTGAAATCCCAATCAATCCACGAGCTTCATCACATCAATTTTCCCATTTAATTTTCTCATCATCATCAGTGGGTTCTGTTTCTTTCCCTGAGGTTATCCTGAAAAGTCCCCTACTTCGCAGAACATCCTCCATATGAGATTTCCATGAGAAATAGTTAGAACATGTAAGTATAATATCACAAGGGGTGGCCATACTATAAAATAATTGCTGAAAGAACAGAAACTAACTATCTGGATGCAAAGAGCTCGAAAAAATATGCAGTTTTAATAAAAACAACACTTAAAACTGATTCTGGATGATGAAGTTATGCTTGATCAAATAAAGTGTTGAAGATGTCCCCAGTAGTGACGTGGCAGATATTAACTTGACCAACTAAAAAAGAAAGCCCCCTCTTCCCAAGATCAACCTTTGACAATCACTTTTACAATAAATTTGCTTTGAAGTGAGTCACTTTTATAGAATAAGTGATGTTCACTTTTACAATAATGTGACTTTTAAATAGTGCGGAAATAAATTAAAAGACTTAAGTGACTCACTTTTATTTTATTTTATTTATGTGAGATGCACTTTTACAATCAAGTAACTTGAAAATGGAAATTGCATACACTAAAAGCTAGCTTGATAAGACTTGAACTCAAGACTTATCAAAGTGTAAAACAACTTTGGACCAAGTGAGCTAAGTTTAAAAGGTACGTAAAACTATGGAAAGAGGAAGGGGGCTTTTTTTCTTTTTTTACTCTTCTCTCTTGTTTTCCGTGCTTGGTTTCTTTTCCTGCAAATCACAAAAAAAAAACAAAAAAAAAACAAATTTTTTTTCCACATAATGGGGTTAGATCTTTGTTAGCTTACCTAAAAAGTCTGCATTTTCAAGTTTTCTCACTGTTTCTGATTTTCCGTGATCGCACAAGGTGCATGGCAAAGAGCATACGTCACTGAGAAGACAAAAAAACTTTCCCTTACTGTTTCTAATTCGCCGCGATCGCGCAAGGTGCACGGAAAAGGGCATATGCAGTCAAGGAAAACAACAGTCCGAGACTAAAGCATAAAATATCTAATAATAAAATGATAAAATATGAGAGATTAAAAAAAAACAAATCCGTCATTGTAACATTATACCTTCAGATTTGCTGAAATGGATGTTTCTGGAGCAAATGGAAATGGTTTTCGGTGAAACAAAAACTATTTTCCAATGGAAACGACACTCCAAAATCAATGGAATACCTCTCACAAGACAAAACTGCACAAAAAATCTAGAACCATAAACCCTTTCAAAGTTTCAGCAACACTCGTTCCAGATCCAGATCAAAACTGAAAGTGGCTCCTCATAAAAGCTCTGATACCATGTTCAGGTACACAAGGTACTCCCAAAATACCGAACACCTTCAGATACCGCTTCACACAAATAGATCACAGATCAACACACCGATGTTTGTCATGTGGTTAAAGCCCTCGAGAGGGAAACAGTCCACGGCCCCAGCCAAATAGCTACTTGGAGCAATTTATTATGCAAAAGAAAGAAAGTTACATGAGCTTCTCATAATCGATCAACTAGCCAAGGACCCTCTATGCTCTTTAAATAGAGATCATAGACCAATCGGGTTTTAACCCACGGATCAATGGTAGGTATGATCTAAGATAAGTTGAACCATCAGATCACTCTATGTCTAGAACATCTTGTGATCGTCGGATTAAAATATTTACAAATGCATACTAAAGAAACACACTTTTACCTAATGGATATATTACACAAGTTGATCTTAACTAACTCCTAAGTGTCTAAATATCCTAACAATAAAAACATGTATTAGTTCATGATGAACTAAGTAAACCCCATACCATAGGAAACTTACCTTTCTGAGTGGACTTTTAAGGGACATAACCCCGCCACTCCACCCCTTCACATACAAAGGTAAGTCAACCTCTTCATAATAAACCATAAACGAATTAAATACACGTAAAACAAAAATAATATGTAAAACAAAATAAGTATCGACAAATGTCAATAAATAATATAGAAAAGAAAAGTAATCTTATAAACATGTTGAAGTATAGAACAACATTATGTAAGACATCATCATCACCCAAGAAAAACACATAAGGAAAACAACAGACAAAACTTAGGTTAAGTTCTGCAAACAAGTTTTATTATGCAGTAGAAAATGAAGATGTCCTTAAGATCTAGTAGTTTATTATCCTACGAATTTATTTATTTATTTATGGATTTTAGGGACATTACAAGTGGTATTAGAGCCTAGATTCAGACACTAAGAGGCCTATTGGGCGCTACCAAACATTCATTGTAGGATTAAAATATTTCAAAACTATATTTGAAATTTTGTTAACTAACAAGAACTATTTGTTACTAAATGTTTAATTTCAGGATTAAAGAATAGTCTCAATCATGAATGAAGAAGAGGATATCAGGCGGCAAGGAAATATGAATACCCCAACATGGGAAGGAGAACTGGTGGTTGAATTAAATTCTTATCTACAAAAAACCATATAGAGTCTGCAAGTAGACTTACACAGATTCAAACATGACAATATGAATGAGAGAAAAGAGCAGAAAGAAATCAATGAAGCTTTACTTCGGAACATGATGAGAGGAAACCCTCATGGATATCCTACCCATTCAACCAATAAATCTAAGGAATATTTACATTGTAAACGGGCTAGAAGCTCAAAGGAAGAAGAAATAGAAGAACACACACTTGAGCTTTTAGAAAAAGATTATCACATTCTTTCAAGCGATACATTTCTCCTTGCAGAAAGAGGCGGAAAAATGATGACAACCCTTAAGGAGAATTCCACAAAATAAAAGACCCAACATATGAAGGAGAGATGAATATAGGGGAGAAGGCTGAATAATGGCTTCTAGGAATGAGCACATACTTCTGAGTACACAACTACTCGAGTGAAATGAAATCATGTCTAGCCATCTATAATTTAAATGGAAAAGACGCTAGATGGTGGAGAGACCTAAAGCATACCAAAAAGGATGAGGTAAAAGAAATAAAATGGAGTAATTTTCGTAGAATATTTCAGAAGAAATACATGTCTAGTGTAGCAAGGATTTCTCCCTGCTACAGGGGAATGAATGGCTCCCTTATTCCTATAGGGCACAAGGGTAGGTTCCTATTAATGGTGAAAATGCAGAAAAATGAAATGGAAATAACATAAGCAGAACAATAAACCAACACTAAGGCTAAGAACAGAAAACTAAAGCTAAACTAAACTATAAGCTAAGAACAAAACATAAAGAAGGAGATGGAGCACTTGTGAACCCCTCTGCAGAAAATGGGTTAGGGTTCCGCCTCCTTAAAACCTACAAATAAACCTAAGTACAATGGAAAACCTGTAAAACAATGTTAATTACAAACCCTGCAAGTGGAGACAAGGGTTAGAAAGCAAAGAATATTAAGAAGCAAAGAAATAAACATAAAATCACAAATATACCTTCTCTAGTGGGAATGGGCCACCATGCCCTAGCTCATGGGAGCACCTCTCTTGGTTTGGGAGCAATGGCTCAATGCGAATGGAAATGGAGGAGAGGGAGTGTGGATGGTTTGAGAGGCAAAGGTCGCAAAGCATCCATGGGTAGCATAACAATAGGCAATGGGAGAAGTATTTTGGGAGTGACCCCCCACCCTCCTTTTATAGCTTTTCCAAGGGGTTTTAGGGTTTTAAGCCCTTGGTCAGGACTTTAGCCCCTTCCGCCCTAACTTTAGCCACTTTTGGGGTTTTAGCCCCTTTTTGAGGGCTTTAGCTCCTAGGGGGCTATTTTGGGCTCATTTTTGGGGTTTTTATCCCTTTTTCTTCATCCTTAGGCTATTTCGGAGGTGTGGGGGTCTAATGGAAGGTCTAATGGAGTGATATGAGAGTTGTGAGATGGTGTCCTTGGGTGGTATAGGCCATTGAGAGATAAGTGGGGGATTTTTGGGTTAACAGATTGCCCCCTGATGTGTGAGGGTAGGAGCTCAACGTATGGCTGATAGACATCATAGGATTTGTTGTGTAGAGGTTGTGCTTCCAGGGCTGGGGCATGGTGACTTTTGGTTTTTGTGTTAATTTGATTCCCATGAATGGGTGAGATACAATAAATGTGTGACATGTATATGGACAAGGCGGACATCCACATGCTCGTGACGATGTCAAAAAAATAATTTGATCTATGCTCTAAAATACAAGAGTCGATCATATACAACTGATGTTAGAATAATGGTTGCCTCCATGTGAGGCTGAATACAATACTGATCTAGTACATTGGACCCCTGGCATTCTCATGGAATGCTATATATTCATGACTGACGGTCTACTCGATCTGGTTCATAGTTGTGTGGACTCGCTGATTGAGAGTCAGAGTCTCTATGGTACAAGTATACTGCATCAATCATAAAATTATATCGAAGCACTGTTGGGGATTTAGATCACTATCTCCAACGCAACCCAAAAATCACAAGGGACATAACCTGTTTAGGTCCCTCGAGTGGACTCACCAATGTGATAGAGTTGGGTGACATACGGGGTCTTTGACTAAGTATTGTGTGGAACAAACCCTGTACAAATATCAACGGTGCAATGATGGAGTTGAAGTCGAGCACGTGAGAAACAATGATCCCAAGAGGAACTAAGGACTCTTCTCAAGTGGTCCAAGGAACTCATCAATGATGTTAATGAAACCAAGATACATGGACCTTTGGGTCTATCCTATAGAATATGTGTGTTGGCATCGATAGAGGGAGACCTAGCCCTAGCCAAGGAAATGATGTTTCCTTGACCAGGAGCACGAGGGAGAAAACTGAAAGGTGTGAAGCAATCTACGGACTGACTTGCTGAATTGGGGGGGCAGGGGAGGGAAGGGAAAAAACTGAACAGGGGCAGGGGGGGAGTGGGAGACTCAAAATTCCTTTTTTCAGAGTATGATGGCAGGGTGGACCAGGCAGCAAATGAAACTGATTCATGGGAATGGGATCATAACTGTAATACTGTGAATGTTGATGCAGATGGGAAATACTTGGAGGAGGTGGACACTTTTGGTACTGATGGGATCCAAGGAAGACACATTGCAGAGTACTCTGAACAAAGGTGAGCCAATGTGGGGATGCTGCCAAATTGTTTTCTGTGGGGTTATGTCTAGGCACATCGTTATGGTATGATCTCGTGGATTTTTGGCAAGCCCAAGAAAGTAAATGCTCGATGGTGCTTTCAATTTTAGAGAGTCTGAAACTTACAAAGAAGACTCCAGTGGGGGCTCTTTCTTGTTGGTAGTCTCATGTGTCTGAAAAAGGATAAAAGTATACATAGGAGAGCTCGCTCATCCAGGAGGGGATGAGATACTTTTTTACCATTGGTAGTCCAATCAGGCCGAAAAAAGGTTAAACCTATACTGACTAGACGATCGTTCAGATACTTTTACGAGCATGAACGAAACGAAGTTTGCTCGACGATCTTTTCTTAATGAAACTGCTGGGAAAGAGCTTAACGACAACCGGTGGTGAGCTTTTTCGTAAAGTGTGGCCCCTCTACCTGAGAAAGCATAAAAGTATGTAGAGGGGAACGGTCTTGGCTTGAGTGTGCCAAGGAGGTCCTTTTCAATTGATGGTCTACATGGTCCGCAAAAGGAGGTAAATGAGATGATGTAGACACCCTTTCCTATACTTTAGCGAGCGGGAAAGGAAGAAGCTATACTTGATGATCTTTTCATTATTTTAAGGAGTCACAAAAGAGCTTAAACAAAACTCCAATGTGGTCAACCGACTATGGTGGCACGGGCGGTGCCCCATGTCAGGATGGTGGACAAAGGTCCAAAGGTCATCCACGCAATATGGACGGAGCAAAAGGCTCTCAAACATACCAATACATGCATGGGATAGATCGCAGCAGAGGCATGAAAACCAAGGTGGCTCTCAGACAGAGGTCAGGAGAGTGTGTGTGTGTGTTGTGGTGGATGAACTTGACCACCTGCAATGTGAGTACAAGTCTAGAGGCATTTATATGCCAAATACATGTAAGAAAAATAAATTGTTTTGTGGACAGTGGTCCAGAGGTCCACGTCAGGTGCAATGAATGGAAAAGACAACTATGTGTTAAAAATGCAAAATAAAAGCTAAAATTACAGTGCTTAATGGGTGGCAATCTGAAAACTCGCATGAGTTGCGGTCAAGAAGTGTGATGCAAGTACAAGTCCGTGGACACTTGCATCATCATGTCATGGCTCGTAAATCGAGGTGACTTGTGGGAAATGGTCCCAAAATTGGTTTATTAAACATGAGACGATGGTCTTAGAAATGGAAATTTGAGCCCAGAGTTGTGAGAGGTATCTCGAACCGGTTTCAGGTGACTTTGGATTAGCAGCTGATGGTGAAAAACGTTGGAAAAAAAAAGAAAATAAATTCAAGCGACTCATTGGTGATGTTAAGCATAAAATTTCTTGAGGTAGAGCCCATTGCGGGGGTTCTCTAAGTGTTGTCCATCAGAGTCAGCAAAGAGGTATGCCCCCTTCCCGAGACGAAGGTCATTGGCAAGGCGGGATGATGAAATCTGGTCTTTTATGGGAAGAACCGATTCCACACTATGGTTTAAAGGGAATGGGGTGAAATCGAAGGTGGTCTTACAGATCTCTCCGTTATCACTTAAGTCATGCCAAGATAGATCAGGTAGATCTTCCACAAGCGATGAGACAGAAGGGCGACTGGTGTTAGAGATCATGTAAATGGTATTGGTTGTGGTTTTTGTGGCCTTGCCCCAGTCTCTGTTAGAGGAAGAGGGGCAGGCCTGGAGACGAGAGGAGTCTTTGATGGACCTGGAGGTAGGTGCAACATAATATCAATTGGCTGGACATGAGTCAACACATCCTAGGGCCTCAATGGTAGGGTAGGTGGTTTAAGGTACCACACATTATCTCCTAGTATGAAATCCTATAGATTACCGGTTTCCAAGATAGACTTACTCATGATCTCGGATGGTAGGAAAAGAAAAAGGAAAAAAAAAAAGGAAAAGGATCATGTTGATCGTGAATGAACCCCACTGTTTCCCTGGTAACTGAGGTTGAGGTTGCAACTGAGGTTGTGGTAGTGATGGGGGAAACAACGGAAGAGAGAGGTCTGATGGACCATCGGTGATGGTGGAGACAAGAGGGTCTATAGAACTAGTCATCATGCAAATGGACATGGTGTCTGAAGAAGGAGGTGGGGGATGGACTTCTTCGATCAGAGTGATCTTAGATTCAAGGGAATGGTAACAAAGGTCAACGAGAGCCATTTGAAACTCGGGTAGGTCTTGGAAATGGTGGGAGTAATGTCCATACAAGCTGCAAAGGGAACAAGCATGGTTTGTAATCAATGCCTTGTTCCTAACTACTGGCGCAGTTGGGAGTTCAACCAAGGGGATGTTTTTGTTCGTATCCATGGCGTCCAGATGCACATGGATCACTGGAATTTCAGGGAAATTCTAAGTTGGATGGCCCTATTGTTTGCAGATGGCACAAGGTGGTACTTGTTATGGTTCTGTGGTGGCTTTGGTATTCTTGCCCCTGGCCCTTTTGGGTTGGGGTGGTGCAGGTGCAGGTGCAGTGGTTGGCTTCTGCGAACCGGGTAGAGAGTGAGACTCGACCATGATAGGTTACACCAGGGTTAAAACAACCTGGGGCATTGCTTATTGAGATGGTGGATCAAGATACCACACCGGGATGCCCAACGTAAAGTTAGGTAGGATTAAGGTGGCCATGACTGGCTTGCTCATGACACCAGGTGGGGGAAAGAGGAAGGGAATCGTATGGACTGGAGATGAGCCCAGATAAATCCCTACTGGTTGCATGTGGGGATGAGGTTGTGGTTGTGGCTGTGCATAATGATGTTGCTGCGGGTGATGTTGTGGCTGATGTTGGTGTTGTGGCTGTAGACGATGTTGTGGTTGTGGTTGGAGCTGTGGCTATGATTGTTGTTTGGGTGCAGCGGTGCTAGGTGAGACCATGCACAAGTCTGCAGTTTTCTTTTGTGTCAATGGTGGTGACACCAACGGGAAAGGAGTCGTCATGGTGGCATAAGTAAACAACCCAGGGCCCACATTCAACGGTGGCGAGGCTGGTGTGTTTTCAACCACAATGTTGGTTGCAGGGATGACATTAGTGTGTGTGGTCGCCATGTTGGCAGGCAGTGTTAATCCTTGCAAATCATGATAGGTGAGCTGGTCAACCGTCACAATATTCCCTTTGTGGGGGAACATCATGATAAAAAATACAGCTGATGTGACGACTCGCATGGCGTACATGTAACTCCTCCTCCGGAGGAGGTTGTAGTCTAGTTGAGCATTGACGACCTTGATGTCAATGAGGACTGTCTTCTCGACTAACGTGATGGGGACATGAGGGAGGATTCCTTGGGATTTAGTGGGATGTCCATCATAATCCAACAGATCCGTGGAGGACGGTTGCAGAATTGGTGATCCAAGCTTCTACCAAACCAAGGTAGACATGATGCACGTGGATGCCCCCTCATCTACTATGCATTGGTGCACAACCAAGTTCTTGATGGACACCAGGATTTGGAAGGAGATAGTGGAGGGCATGCATGGCTCTCCATTCTCTATGTCAAACGTGATTAACTTGGAGTCGGAGGGGTCTACTGCCCCTAGAGCAGCTAGTAAGGATTTTCACTACGTTGGGCACGTTTTAAGTACCTCAAGAGTGGACATGGTGGTTGGCGTTTGGTCTAAATTGGGCACGTTTTAAGTACCTCAAGAGTGGACATGGCGGTTGGCGTTTGGTATAAATCATCCACAATGCTATAGCTGACTGCAGCTCTAGCTATGGAATTATTGGCAACTCTACGTATGGGGGGACGCAAGAACAGGGGTAACTGAAGAGGCAGGTTGACTGTCTTAGATGTGGATGTTGTTGATGATTCAGCAGGTTCGGTGGTTGTACCATACTGATTCCATCTGGTTTGCAAGTTGACCTCCTCATTCGTCATGGATAGCAGGTGATGTACACCTATTTCGGCCATGGGAGGTGCCCCCGGAGCATTGGGGTTGGGTTGGGGAGGGGGTGTGGTTGCCACCAATCCTTGGACTGGTAGTGGGTTTTGAAGCACCATGGGGGAGGTCCTTGTGGTTCCTGGTTGGGTTGGGATTGATTGGTAGCATTGGCGGCTTGTTGGGCCTCATTTTGAATGGGCTTCTTAGCGCAAGCCATGAGGGGACACTCAAATGTGTAATGCCCATAGACATCACAGAGTGTACATGGTTGGTTTGTGCACAACGGGGCGTTGCGTCTTGGTGGATTTTGTCATGGGGGGTTTTGAGCTGGTCGGGTTGCCACAGAATTATTCGGAGGGTTTAGTTGTTGACCGCCTCCATGTAGTTGGTTATTTCCTTGCTTGTGGGGCCGGTTGTTTCTAACTTGCCCTTGTTGATTGTTGGGGGAAGGTTGGTTGGGATGGTTTTGTTGTGCGAACACTTGTCCCAACGGAGTGGGTGGATCAGGGGCGAGGGCTTGCACAGGTTGTACTAGCGGTGCATAGTATATTTGTCGGGGTGGTGGTGCCACAAATGTGGTAATTTTCCCCAAATACTGGTGTGTTGGCCAAGCCATGGCCTGAGCCTGCTGCGGTGGTGCAAGTTGTGCATAAGACATTGTTGCTGCAGACTGGGATATCATTCTTGCATAGTCCGAAGCTTGGTTCTGGTAAGAAACACTAGTAGTATTGCTTGGTTGTGGTATAATGACAGGTGGTGTCAGTTGAGGCTATGGTTGTTAGGAGACCAACCCTATGATGTCGTCCGCAGGGTGGGATGACCCCGGTGCATTGCAAGAGGAGGTACTTAGATGGGGAGCATCTTGAATGATATTGCACAAGTATCCAAACTGAGCATAGATAAGGTCAAACTACTGGGCCTTCAATATGGCCTCTTATTTGGATTGGGGACGTTCAGATGCGACATCCTTTGCTATGGATGGGAGCAGGGTCTTAAGGAACCAATCCAAGAAAATCCTGTCGTCAAGTTGGATTTTGCATAGACTACGACATCGCCACCACTCATGGATATGGTCAGTTATATGAGTGGTATTTCTTTGAAGACAGGATAGCAAGATCTCCACCCCCTTGTCATATCTCGCGGGGAGTTGGAAATACTGTAGGAACATGAAGGCTAAGGAGTTAAAGTCCAGGTACTTGGCTTGTGGCAGCTCAATGTACCATTTGGCCACAGCACCTATAAGGGCGCCTTGGAACAGCCTCAGCCTAATGGATTCGTCTACGATGTTGTTGGATGAGCACCATAGATGGAAAGTCATTCTGTGCTTTTGGGGGAATTCCCCTGCTTTGCCTTCAAACTTAGGGATGTCTGATGGCAGCTTAGTTGGCATGGGTGGCCAAAATTCTTGGTGGTGGATGGGGTCGTTCGTTAATATAGCCAAATCAGGAAAGTTAAGATGAGCCATGAAGGGCATATTTGACCCCAAGTTGATGTGGGATGGGGCTGTGATGGGGGTAGGGTTTGCAGGTGCATAATGCATCTGCACAGCTGGGGGTGCTTGCATTAGCACCATTGCGGATGGGCCAATGCCCCCAAGTGTTGTGGGTGGGATAATATGAGTGGCGGGGACACTGCCCCCCATGTATGATAATAGGGGCAATGTAGGTGGATGGTCCACTGCCCCCCTGTGTGGCAGGAGGGACAGTGTGCGAGGAGGGGCCACTACCCCCATGTGTTGCAAGTGGGCCAGGTGGCAGCTGACTAATGACAATCTACATGACTATGCTTGGGCCACTGTCTAGGTTGTGGGTGACAGGTTGTGATGCAGAGATGGGTCCACTTGCTAAGGTTAGGCCGGAAAATGAATCTGAATTTGCACTAGCCAAGGGGCTTGATGGTGTGGTATGGAGGTCTGGTTCAGACTGATATGGGTTTGAATCAGAATCAAAGGCTGTGTGGCCCTCTAATGGTTTGGGAGATCACTGAGATCGGCTTCGACAATGTCGATTGAGTGTTCCAAATGGTGGTGGTTTGCCTCTTAGGCATGAGGAAGATCGTTGAGGATCAATTGTGTTAAATTTATGTCCGAAAATGGGTGGGAACGATGTTTGGACCCTGGTTTTAGTGGCTTCCTATTGGCTAAAGGTGGTCACTAGGCCACTAAGACTGCCAGAAGACAATGCTTGGCTTGTTCCTCACAGGTGTCTCTACTCAATCGAAAGGGGTCGTTCCCCGTTTTGCTTGGAAATTCATCTCAGCGACCAACTACTTTGGGGTTCCTGTGGTATTCCTCACAATGAGTTTCTAAGCAAAGCCCAAGTACTTCCCATAGTTGAAGCAATCAGGGACTTATGTCCTCAAAGACTGCAGAGTTGTTTTGACTTAGTGTAAATTAGTAAATTTTAAGGCTTACTCAGCGTCATGAACTGAGTTGGGTTAATTATTTGGTATGGTGTACTTGTTTGCTTGTTTTTCTAGTATTTGGTTGCTCCAATATGGTTTATTAATTCATCATGGTAGATTTCATATCATTGTGGTTGTGTATGCAAGCATAAACAGAAATTGTAAACAAGTACAGTGATTAACCCTGAATGTTTACTGGCCTAACTAGATGTCTACCTCACAATGATATTCCTCTTCAACCAAGAGAAGGTGCTGGGATCTCAACACAATGGGACTCATCCCATCCATAGATCCTCAGGTCACCTCCCGGATGCTAGGTTGGTCAACAGGGAGGACGCTTAGCGCCGTGAGAATCCCTCCTTCTCTACCCCCTCTACCTTCCAAGTCACCCGATTTTAGTGGTTTGGAACAATATCATGGAGTGCCTAGATATATACGAGCTTTCCCTTTGTTGTATCCCACAATACCCCGGAGGGTGATGACTTGGTAGAGGAGGAAGGGGGAAGCAAGATGGTTACTTTTAAGTTACTTTTAGTTAGACTAAGTTCATTTTATTATGCCATAATGGTTTACTTAACATTTACACATTGTTCATGAAATAATTTACAGAAAATAAAAGTAGAAACTGAAAATGACCTACAATGGTGGACAGAGGCAGCTGGGCCACACTAATAGTCCTCTAAAACTAAAAATTACTATCTATTAATCTTAAATTAAAGTTCCGTTTGACAGGCTGCACATTTCTGACCAAATCTAGCGAGGCGGCCACAAGATTTTTTCAGAAATGAGCGAGGGGGTCGCAAATAATGTAGAAACAACCACAACTTGAGTTTCTGGGCTGAAGTCACACTTATTGGGGGGTTAAGTGCACCCTGGGTGCACCTTTTCTCTCATTAAGTGCGCCACAGTCTCACCTTTTGCCCCGATATGAGCGCCCTGCTCCGGAATGGGGTTTTTTGGTGAGACAAAGTCAAATCTAGCTGACAGTAACTGGTACTGGGGTTAATCTGACTCGGTTTTTCCTAGCATAGGCTTCGGCAGTAACTAAAACAAGAAATAAATAGGATTTAAGACAGATTTAACATGAAATTTTTGAAAAACTAGGGCAAAATTTTTAAAAAACTTGAAAATAAAAAGTTTGGCCCGGGGATCTTGTGGGATCGACCTGATATGGTCGTCAATTCTATAGCAAGGATTTATCCCTATTACAGGGGTAGGAATGGCTCCCTTATGCCTGTAGGGCACAAGGGTAGGTTCCTACTAATGGTGAAAATGCAGAAAAATGAAACAGAAATAACAGAAGCAGAACAATAAACCAACACTAAGGCTAAGAACAAAAAACTAAAGCTAAACTAAACTATAAGATAAGAACAGAACAGAAAGAAGGAGATGAATCACTGGTGAACCCCTCTGCAGAAAATGGGTTAGGGTTCCGCCTCCTTAAAACCTGCAAATAAACCTAAGCTACAATGGAAAACCTGTAAAACAATGTTAATGACAAAACCTGCAAGTGGAGATAAGGGTTAGAAAGCAAATCATATTAAGAAGCAAAGAAATAAACATAAAATCACAAATATACCTTCTCTAGTGGGAATGGGCCACCATGCCCTAGCTCATGGGAGCACCTCTCTTGGTTTGGGAGCAATGGCTCAATGGGAATGGAAATGGAGGAGAGGGAGTGTGGGTGGTTTGAGAGGCAAAGGTCTCAAAGCATCCACGGGCAGTATAACAATAGGAAATGGGAGAAGTATTTTGAGAGTGACCCCCCACCCTCCTTTTATAGCTTTTCCAAGGGGTTTTAGGGTTTTAAGCCCTTGGTCATGACTTTAGCCCCTTTTTTGGGATTTTAGCCCCTTTCGCCCTAACTTTAGCCCCTTTTAGGGTTTTAGCCCCTTTTTGAGGGATTTAGCTCCTAGGGGGCTATTTTGGGCTCCTTTTTGGGGTTTTTAGCCCTTTTTCTTCATCCTTAGGCTATTTTGGAGGTGTGGAGGTCTAATGAAAGGTCTAATGGAGTGATATGACATGGTGTCCTTGGGTGGTGTAGGCCATTGAGAGCTAAGTGGGGGAATTTTGGGTTAACATCTAAAATATTATTTGACAGGAAAGTGAAAGAATTTCATGAGTTAAAAATAGGATCCATGACCATGAATTCCTTCATTGACAAATTGTTGGATCCATTACACTATGTGCCTTACATAAAGCATGAAAAGGTGAATATACAACAGTTTTTGGGATGTCTTCCTCCCAATTATCAAGAGAAAATTGAGTTTGACATGCCTAAAGCTGTGGATACTACCCTGCACAAAGATAGTATTTTCTATGAGAATGGACAACTAAGGAAGGAAAAAATCAATAGAAGTCGAGACATGTCTATAACCTTCTCGGACAACCATAATCCTAGTTTCAGACCACCACCTTACAGAAAATAGAACAACAATTTTCCAGCAAACAGAAGCTTCAACAAGACAAGTGCAAGGACAAATGTGCCTGCACCAAATGCCAACAAAACAACATCAAATGGAGGAGACAATGTTGCCCCACTGCAAATTAAATGTTGTAAATGCCAATGGCCCAATTATGCTACAGATTGTACAAATAAGACTAATGGAGTCTTGCAAAATCTATAGGAAGACCCAACGGTAGAGGAAATAGCTAGCACACTAAGGATTTATGCAAAATTGGATGGCCAACAAGTAGACCATCGGGCTACTGTGGTTGAAATAGAAGGTAAGGTTTCAAGCACTTCTATTTAAATTTTGATTGACCTCGGTGCTTGTCGAACCTATGTATCACCTAATATTGTTGAAACATGTAAACTAGACAAAGCTAAACATTAGAAACCATGGCTGGTAAAATTAGCTGCTGGTACAAAAAGAAAGGTTTTAGAACTAGTAAGAGACTGTGAAGTAAACTTGAACGGTTTCCCTACTAGAATAGATTTGAAAATCTAACCCTTAGGATCATACGATGTACTCATCGACGTGGATTAGTTGGAACAACACCATCTCATGCTTGATTGTCTAAAAAATTCAAACTTGTGCAGAGATATCCAAGGGAATCAGACAAAGATTCAAGGCATACCAAAGAAGGTTTCCAGTAGATAGATATATGCCTTATAGAAAAGAAGCGCATTAGGAAAGGTTGCAAACTTTTTGTAGTAAACATCTAGGATGTAGAGGCTGAGAGAGAGTAGCACATCGAGGAATTTATGGTTCTCATATAATTTAAGGATCTATTTCCCAAGGATTACTACCAAAACAAGACTTACATTTGTCCATAGAACTGACACCAGGGTTAGTACTGGCTTCAAAATCCCCATACCTCATGAGCACACCAGAATTGGTGGAGCTCAAGTTGCAGTCATAGGAGTTGATTGAGAAGGGTTATATCAGACCAAGTGTGTCCCCTTGGGGAGAACCTATACTTTTTGTAAAGAAGAAGGATGGTGTGATGCGGATGTGCATCGATTCCCACCAACTTAACAAGATGGCCATCAAGAACCATTACCAACTCCCTAGGATCGATGACTTGTTCGATCAAGTCGGAGGAGAAAATATATTTTCAAAGATCGAATTGCGGTCATGATACCATTAGGTATGGATACATGATGAAAATATACATAAAACAACCTTTCAAAATCGATACAGCTAGTACGAGTTTGTAGTAATGCCTTTTGGGTTGACCAATGCACCAACAAATTTTATGTGCATGATGAACAATATCTTCAGTAAATACCTAGATAAATTTTTATTGATATTTATAGATGACATCCTATTTTAATCTAAGGGTAAAGAGGAACATGAGGAGCATCTTCGCATAGTACTACGGGTGTTACAGGAACACCAACTTTACGCTAAGTTTAGTAAATGTGATTTTTACAAACAACAAATACAATACCTAGGTCACATCATTTCCAAGAAGGGGATAGCTGTTGACCCGAAAAAACATTAAATCCATAGACGATTGGCCTACCCATACCTTTGTCACTCACATTAGGTGATTTTTGGGATTAGTGGGTTACTACCTAAAGTTCACTAAGAACTTTTCGAGGATTTATTGTCCCATGACTATCTTACAAAAGAAGACAAACAAGTTTTTATTGATGACCAAGTGCGAGGAAATTTTTCATAATCTTAAACAGCTTTTGACTACTGCATTGATACTACAAATTGCGGATCCTAATGGGGATTTTGTGGTTTGCATGGATGTGAGAAAGGAAGGACTCAGAGGAGTCCTCGTGTTGAGTTATTGCGTGATCTATTACGAGTCATGAAAATTAAAGGAACATGAACAAAATTACCCTACCCATGATCTTGATCTAGCAGCCATTATCCACACATTGAATATGTGGAGGCACTACCTCATGGGGAAGAAATTTATTCTGAAGACAAACAACATGATTCTTAAATATTTCTTTGACCAAACAGATCTAAATACTAGGTAGGCGAGATGGTTGGCCTTCCTTAGCGAGTACCATTTTGAATTAAAGCATATAAAGGGAAAAGATAATAAAATTGTTGATGCTTTAAGTCAATGTGCTCATATGTTATATGAGGTAACCTTAATCCAAACAGATTCATATTTGCATGATAGGATCAGAACAAAAAAATGGAGTTAATCGTTTCTATGTTGAAATCCTCAAGGATATTGAAGAGCACAGGTTGTTTCAACAACAAAAAGAGCATAAGGTAGACGAGACCAGACTATTATGGTTCAGAGAGAGATTGTATGTTCCAGAAGGAGGGGACATCAGGTCCAGCATCCTCACAGATTTCCATCAGAATCCCTACTCAGGTCATCCGGGATATCAAAAGATGATACCAGCAGTAAAGAAACAATTTTTTCTGGCCTAATTTAAAAGCTGACATAGCATTTTTTATCGTAAAATGTCAAGAATGTGAACTAGTCAAAGCTGAGCACCATCATCCTTCTGGATTGCTGCAACCGTTACCCATTCTGGAATGGAAGTGTGAGGTCATTAGTATGAATTTTATTACAAGTATACCAAAGGAAAAGAAGAAAAATGATTCCATATTTGATTTGGTTGACAAGTTATCTAAAGTGGCACACTATATCCCAGTTAAGTCAACCTACAAGGCAGTTCACATTGTCGACATCTTCTTAAAGGAGATATTCAGATTGCATGGGATACCCAAGGTAATCATCTCGGATCGAGACACGAATTTTACCGATAATTTTTTGGAGATATTTATTCTCCAGTTTAGATATTTAGTTAAAATTTAGTACTGCTTACCACCCACAGACAGACAGGTAGACAAAATGGGTAAACCTGATTTTGGAAGACATTCTTAGAATGTATCTTATGAACAATCTCACCAAGTGGGAGGATTATCTACACCTTGCAGAATTTGCATATAATAACGGCTACCAAACCTCCTCCAAGATGAGTCCCTTCGAGGTACTCTAATGGTCGAAAGTGTAGAACATTAATTACTTGGGATAACCAGTTGGACCGACTCATGTTAGGGCCAAACCTATTAAAAGACTTAGAACTGTTAGTCAACAAAGTACAACAAAACCTTAAAGAAGTGCAATATCGCCGAAATATTTAAGCAGATAAGAAAAGGAAAGATAAATATTATCAGATAGATGAACATGTTTACTTAAAAGTAAAAGTGAATATAAACTTATTGAGCTTGGGAATATGTGGTAGGTTGGCACCAAGCTTTTGTGGACCCTTTGAGATACTGGCCAAGAGAGGGCCAATGGCATATGAGTTTCATAATGTTTTCTACGCATCCTTATTGAAGAAATATGTATATGATACTAAATATGTTATTGATCGATCCTTGTTATAGGTGGAACCTGAAGGGGAGTTTGTACTCGAACCCCTTCATATTCTAGACAAAAGAGAAGCACAACTCAGGAGGCACACCATCGTCCAGTTGAAAGTGCAATGGAAGCACTTTGAAGCTGATGAGGCTACTTGGGATAATGAAGCCATCATGAGAGAGGCTTACCCCACATTATTTCATGACTTCATTCCTAATCCCTAGAACACCTAAACGGTGTTGTTCTAAGCAGGGAGGGATGTAATATCTTGATTTTTGACCTTACCAATAATGGGCATGAGTCCCATTGAACATGAGTTACTTTGATGTTTATATTTGTATATTGGGCGTAAGACCCCACTACACATGAGTATGATGATTTTTTAGATATAGTGGGTGCAAGCCAATGCATATGTTTATTTAACATGTATGCGATTGTATATATTGGGCGTGGACCCTGATGAACAAGATTATTGTCGTAGGATGATATAATGGATATATTATGTGATTTAAATTAAATGCATATACTATGATGATTATTGTGATAAAATGTACAGAATATTGAATGCATCGTTGAGTTCTATAATTTGTTGGGCATGGACCCTGGAGCACATGAGTGATGAGATTTTGTGTTGAGCACAAAATTTGGAGCACATGAGTGATTATATTTTGTGTTTTGCATAAGCTCTGGAGAACATGGGTGATTATATTTTGTGTTGAGGGCCATCTCTATAACACATGAGTTATGATATTTTTGTGTTGAGCATAAGCTCTAGAGAACATGAAATATAATAATTGGAAGTGTTGGGCATAATCCTTGGAGCATTCCAAATTGATGTTGCGCATAAGCTCTGGGGCATCATATATTTGGCCATTGTATCCCTAGGTGTATTATACAAGTACATCTTAGCATTATTGTTGAGCGAGAGGCTCTGGAATTACACTAAGTGTAACTCCCGGTTTTTAGCGTTGAGCTTGGGCTATGAATAGCACTAGGAGTTACTGAAAATTAATTGCGTTCAGTGAAAATGACTCTGAAAAGAACTGACCTTATCTTACTTATTTTTAAGTTGATTAAATGAAATTTCTAATTTCTACTTCTCATCAAGTACTGAATAACTACCACGATACATGAGGTAATCCAACATGCAAGGAGGTCTAGAGTTTCCTAACTTAGTTGACCAACCCTACCTAAAGGCCTTGATAAAAGAAATGATTATAAGCTAATGAAAGCGCCATGTAAATGATATCATGTTATATGATGCCTAAGTAAATATTAACAATAATATATATAGTTTATATATATTATGAATAAAAGAATAAATTTAATATAGTATATATATAAGAAAATAAAGATAACTAAACATAATAAATAAGGAGTTTATGTATTTATTATTTACTAAAATGATTAAATAAACATTTAATCCTAAAGAATCAAAATAGGAACTAGTTAAAGAGTTCCTAAGTTAAATAAAAATAATTATTAACCTCACATAAATCAATTAAAGATTATTTTCAAGAAAGTAATGGATTCCTGATATAACTGAAGATTAACTACCCTTTTCCCAAAAGATTGTCTATAAATACCCAAGCCAAAGGAAGGCTTAGGGGTATGATAATTATTCCTAATAACTGTGGAGAGCATTTCCAAAAGCAAAGAAATATTATATAGAACCTGATATTCCAGATAGGAGAAACCTTACCTTTAGGATCTCTATGATACTTGCATGTTGGAACCAGCTCAGGCGGATCCATATTAAAACCAGGACTAGTTCTGGGTCATGGTTGGGAGGAACGTGGTAGTTTCCAAGTTATCCGGTTAACAGATATGAGGTCAGAGTTATCTAATTTTTTATTAATTCTGCGTGTTTAAGTGTGCAGGGTTTTTGGTCATTAAAAGCTGAAAAGTTGCAGGCATGAGGTTTTTACCTTCTCCAGTTTTTATTAAAACATGTTTACAAGTTTTTACTCACAATATCTATGCTCTAGATTGAAGATCTGCATATTTAAATACATACTTCAACTAGATTCCATTCGTTTAAATTATGAAACTCAGTGTGGAATATTTTAGATAATCTCTAGGGTTAATTTTTATGTTGCAGGCTATTCTATTTGTTTAAACTTAAAATTGGGCCTTTAATTCCTAGATGGGATTTTAAGTTGAAATTCTCTTAGCATTGTATTTAAGCACTTTTAGAAACTATTAGTGTTAAGAGTTTAAATTAGATTCAAAACCCTAGTTTCTAGATAAACTAACTACGAGATATTTTCCCAAACATTTTATTAAATTAAACTAGAGATTTAACAAATCTAGGTAAAATAACCCTAATGCTAAACAAACTCATTTATTTCTAAAACTAAAAATTCTATAAACTTTGACCCAACATTAAAATAAACATTAAATAAACCAATTACAAATGCATTTATAAATAACCAGATGAGAGATCGAATCTCTTAATTCACAAATTCAAACCCTTAAAATGACAGTGCTGGCAGATTTCATATTGCTAGCAAACACATCATTCCAAATATAAATATTGATAAACTATTACCATTAAACCAAATAGAACCTTAAATAAAACATTGTAACCAATATCATAAAACAAGTATAAAATTTACCAAAGGTGTGAAGGCCGAGAGCCCTTCCACGTTTCCTTCCAAATCATGCTATTAAAATAGTAACAATTCTACACCTTATTTTTCCCATCCCAACCATCGAATCCTGTAAGGATTGGCTTTCGGTCTGTTATTTATTTACAAACAAATCGCTATCAATGAAACCGGTCTGATAAATTATAGTAATATATTTAAAACATCCAAACTAAAATAGAGTCTATTTCAAAAACGCATCGCGTTAAGTGGAATCCCAAGAACCAAAAAGTTAATCACCATAAGAACCATATTAACAAAACAAGGAATTATAATCTTTAAAATGCAGTCACAGTAACTAAAATACCTAGGATTGAATCTTGTGAACACACAACAAAAATACCAAAATCTTACCAATTGTATCATTTTCATGGAGCGTTTCTCCTTATAGGCTTCCCGTTTTCCCATTTAAAAATATTCTATAAAAATACGGAACAGAGCTACGTTGGTTACCAAAACAAAATTTACATACATAGACACGATTTGCACATAAATATCAAATTACATACACAGGCTACGTTGCAAATACAAATCCTGGGCTATATGCTTATAGATTCCTGTAGAAACAACCAAAATATAAAAAAACCAAGATACCTTCTCATATAAACAAACAAAACCATTTAAAAAACCACACTCTACCACCCTACGCATCAATTACCAAGATGTGGCACCATATGTGCCATTGCAGAGAAATGACACTGTAAAATTTAAAAGAACATGCATTATAAAATAGAGAGCCTTATACCCAAACGAAGTTTCCATTATAAGTCAAACTGAAACCCAAATCCATTTCGTAGAAAATGGTAAAACTTACACACAGAGCTTAGTATCCTTCAACCAGTCAAACCACATCAAATTTCCAAATGACAGAGCCATGAAAAGGATTTACACAATCATGTTTACAAAATCCCAAAATGAGTTAATAAACCGCAATAATCGAATGGCTTAAACTATACATTCCCCATACCCAAGCTTCAAAACCATTTGATACAACATGTATAGTGTAAACACTCATTTTCGTTGCGTGGCTTACCATAAAGTGGTTGCATGGAAAACCCAATAGCTCTTTCCTCCAACACACAGAGTACCCACACTCTACTCACCTGTAGAGTACCAACACACAGAGTACCAGCAAAGAATGCATACATGTCTACAAGCTCAAATCGTGTTGGTTGCACAACATGGACACACAACTTTTACCTAGAGCGTGAGACCTCCATCTCAACTCTAATGAAAACCAAAAGTATGACATCGAAACCCTAACACAAAGTTTAAGTCATACAATGTGTGAAATCCAAGGTGCATTCAATGCACCACCTCCATGCAAATCAAAAACCCACATTTACATAGTTTGCTTCACTTTTCTTGCCATCTCTTAAAACTCCATCCCCTTGGTCTTAAACCCTCCAACATTTCTAATTCCTAGGTTATAATCCATAGTTTCGATGGCTTAGAATATGCCATAAACCCAAACCCCTCCGCACTATAGTTCAAGAATAAAAAATATTACATTCAAGGTTTTAAAACCTTCATCCTACAGTTGTGAAACATGTACATATTATAATCCCTTCATACCATAGATACAAGGTATAGTTTAGGCTTAGGACCCCTTTGTCCTATTTTAAAATTTTGAACATAGGAATATAATTTTTTAGGTGTAGATCGATGTAGATGTTAGGACGTTGTTTTTGCCACAATCGCAAGACCAAGATCATCGGTCAAATCACCTACAGAGGAGATTATAAAAACATGAATTAGTTCATGATTGACTAATAAACCCCATAGCATATGAACATTACTTTTTCGAGGGGACCTTTAAGGGACAAAACTCCTCCACTCCATCCCTTGACATATAGAGGTAAGTCTGCCTCTTCATAATAAACCATAAATGAATTAAATACGCATAAAACAAAAGTAAGACGTAAAACAAAATAAGTATCGACAAATGTCAGTAAATAATAAAGACAGGAAAAGTAATCTTATAAACATGTCGAAGTATAGAACAACATTATGTAAGACATCATCACCACCCAAGAAAAACACATAAGGAAAAAAAAGAAAAAACTTAGGTTCAGTTCTGCAAACAAGTTTTATTCTTGAGTAGAAAATGAAGATGTCCTTAAGATCTAGCAGTTAATTAGCCTACAATTTTTTTTCATGGATTTTAAGGACATTACAACTGGGATCGTGTGATGAGCACAATGGTTATAATTGTATGTTTTTAACGAGGTTCTTCCTCTGTATAAATTAGGGTAGCCACGATGTGGACTTATGACCATGTAATTATAGTATTGGTTATGTTTATTGACATGACCCATATGATCGATGATATATGAAAATAAAATTAATGTTTATGGTGTTTTATTACTCGACTATCAATGATAGCGATACCGGTTTTGGCGACCGAGATTTCAATGTCGTGATAGTAGCTATGCTAGCTAGATTATCAGTCAATACTAGATTTAGTTTTGTTTATTTCATTACTATCATGTTCATACTCTGAGGATGTTCAAACAATAGGATCTGTGATTCGTATGTTTGTTTTCACAACACTATAATTTCATTAATTACTGTAAGAAGATTCAATCCCACGATCTTCGTAATGTAGTTTAGCATGTAAATGTATCTTTATTAGTTAAACCTACGATTTGATTAGTGTTAAGAACCCGTGTCAACCCTTCTCTTTATTTTGTTAGTATATTTTATCAAATGCATATGCTTTGTAAGTTGTCCCATCAGTATGTTGTATTGTCCCACATTCATGGGGAGTAAGTAATAGTTGTTAAGTTTTATAGTTATTCTGTTGCATTATCCCACATTCATGGGGGGTAATAGTTGTTTAGATTGAACTTAGTATATAAGTATGTGTTGATTCTAATGAAAGCATCGAAGAGTTATCTTGTATTGAGCTTGCTCAAAGGAGCTTGCCCCCTTGAAGTGGCCTGCGATCAATAAAATCTCTTTTGTGCTCCAATATTTCTATTATATCGTGCATTTCAATTTTTTATTACAAGATGTTCTCCACATCAAGTATCAGAGCACTTTCCTTGGCACAAGTGGGAATTTTTTTTTTCTTTTTCAAAAAACAAAAGAGGGAAAAATTGGGTGGCAACTTTTAGATCAATTTCTGAAACTTTCTGCATAGAATCGGAAGAAACAGGTTGCATATATGAATTTCTATTTCAATAATACACAGTTTCAAAAAAAAAAATCATCTCATTTGGAGTTCTAAAAGTGGAGATATCGCAGATTTAAAATCAACAATTTTTCAGAATTTCCGTGACAGACACGGAAATTGCAGAGCAAAAATGTTTTGACTGGGTGCCCAGATTTCTATTCTAATTTTGTGGGTAGAAGAAGAGTGCTTGTTCAAGTTCTATAAATATGATATAATAGCGATTCTGAGCAATATATATCATCTTATGCTCATTTTAAAAATTTTCATCTCAAAACCATAGCTCTAATTCTGGGTGTTTGAGCATTGGGTGGAATTTCCACCACATTTTTTCTGGCACTATGATTATTACAGTATTTCTTCTTCTTTTAGCAGTATTTTTCATTTGGATCAGGGAATAAACCCTATCTGCTTAACTGTGGTAAGTACTTGGGAATAGCCCTAAAACTCATTATGAGGAGTACCATAGGAACCCCGAAGTAGCTGGCCATTGAGAGGACCTGCCAAGCAAAAAGGGAAATGACCCCCACAATATTGACTAGATTCCCATCCGTGAGGAAAACCAGAGAGCTATCGTTTTTGGCCAAGCGGTTAGCAGTTTTAGCTGTGCCGTGAAGTGAGGGGTACTGCCCCAATACTCAAGCCTGAGACAACCTTGGTGGCTGAGTGACTACCTTTGAACCATTAGGAAGTTGAATATACCTGGGGTCCATATCTATTTACAATTGATAACACACAGAATTCTATAATTGTCACAAATCATTTACTCCAATTCAAGTTGATAAAGCACAACTTTCTAGCACCGCCACAGATCATTTCTTCAGAAAAAATAAAATAAATAAATAAATAAATAAAATCTATTTTTTAGCCATATATTCCTTGATTTAGATCCATTTCCCTTAAAAATTAATTGTAACCCATTTCATTCCATTCTACATATTTCATTCATTGAGGACCCTATCCTAAGTCCATATCCCGAAGCCCGAAATTCCATCTCCTTCTTTCACCTCACTTCTGAAATTCACATTTTTTGTTTCCTTGTCCCTCAGAAAGTGTCCACAACCTAGTTACCCACTTGCGTTTTTCTCAACTCAAAATTTTCCTTTTCTAAAACCCTCTCTGTTTTTGTTTTTCCACCCATTTCCGATTAAAAAAAAAATCTTGGCTATGGTTGTCACCCGCGCAGGAGCAAATAGACAAATGGAAGGAGAACTTTTCAACCTCAAGACCAAACTCGAAGACCTGGATCAAATATTTCTGGACCATCTTCAGTATTCAGCCACGAGCAACCTGCAACAACCTGAGTCTTCTGCAGGCACTGTGTTCTCTACTTCCAACAACTTTTGTGGGCCGAAGATTGAATTCCCTCACTTCAATGGTGATGATCCAAGTGGATGGATACACAAGGTAGAATAATACATTAATATGCATAATTCTTTTGATGTCACCAAAGTCCCACCTGCATCATTTCATTTGGAACGTGAATCCCTTCAATGGTTCTCTTGGTACATCAAGGATCATGCAGAGCCCCAATGGAAATATTTTTACCAACTCCTTTTGCACCGATTTGGCCCTAATGGTTTTGATGAATTCACAGGCGCACTCACCAAACTTTGCCAGAATGGAACTGTGAGAGAGTATCAGACAAAATTTTAGAACCTAGTCAAGCACACAGAAGGATTTTCTGATGCATTCGAAAGGAGTTATTTTATCAGTGGCATTAAGGATACAATCCGATCTAACGTTACAATGTTTTGTCCCAACACAATGATGGAAATCCTAGGGTTGGCTAAGTTGGCAGAGGAAAATATTAGGGCTCAACAACACCCCAAATCCACTTTTGTTCCATTCATAAATATGGTTCCCCAAAGACATGCAATCCCTATGACTCCTAGAACCACTCCTATCAAGCTTTTGTCTGAAGCCGAGATGTGGGAACATAGGAATAAAGGACTTTGTTATAATCATGATGATAAATTCACCTCGGGACATCAATGTACTAAACACAAGCCCTATTTCTTGGATGTGGCTTCTCCGCCTACACTTGAAATTTGTGACACTACTTAGGATCTAGTATATGATCAGGTTGACATTCCACAGCCGCCTATTGACCCTCAGATTGCTAAACAAGTTGATTGTTTTGTCCATCCTTTCTCCAACTTTAAAGTCATGGTTGCCAATGGGAGCTCCTTACCTTGCAAAGGAAAGTGTTGTAGTGTGTGTATCTCTATTAGATATTATAACTTGCACTCTAACATGTCTTCCATACCCCTAGGAGGTTGTTCTGTGATTTCAAGCACTCAATGGTTACACACACTTGGACCCATCTTATGGGATTTTGCTAAACTATGGATGCATTTTTTAGTCAATGGGAAAAAACACACATTTAATGGCTTACAACCAGGGTCTCTCAGCATCATCAGTTCACATTGCATGGAAACCATCCTTAAGAAGAATTCACATGGTGTCATCACTCAGCTCCATTTCATTTAGATGCAACCTTCGGCCGTTTCAAATACTCCCTTAGATCTTTCATTCCGATGCACCCTTCAGATGTCTGATTTTTCGAAGCCCTTCACTGTTGAGAGTGATGCTTGTGACAATGGAATTGGTGTTGTCCTATTTCAAGATGAACATCCCATGGCATTCATCAGTAAACCCCTTCCTAGAAAGAATTTATCCACCTCCACATTTGATAAGGAAATAATGACTATTTTGCACGCAATACAGAAGTGGTGGCCATACCTCTTAGGGAATCCTTGTTGCATCAAGACTAATCACCAGAGTCTGAAATTATTCCTGGAACAATGGGTCTCATCCCCAACACAATAGAAATGGGTTAGCAGACTCAGGGGTTATGACTATGAGATCAATTACAAAAAGGCTAAGGACAATCTTGTGGTGGATACTCTTTCCTGCACATTTGATGCCCCTGTCTCTCTTTCAACGATTGCTATGTCTATTCCAACTTGGTTGCACTCTGTTCAGCAAGCCTATGTCAATGACTCCTGATTATCTGAAATCATCCAACCGTTGGCCAGTAACCCTTCTATGGTACCGCATTTGTCTTGGGATGGCTCTTCTCAAAGATACAAGGGTCGTCTAGTGCTTCCACAGAGCACATATATTAAACATGCAGTATTTTATGAACTCCATGCTTCTACATCGGCAGGGCACTCTAGGTTCATGAAAACATATAAGAGGGCACGATGTCACTTCTTTTGGAAGGGAATGTAATGAAAAATTCAACACATGGTTTTCGAATGTGCTCCTTGTCAGCACCACCAAGGTGAACTACACTACTTTCTAGATTGCTCGAACCTTTTCCCATCCCTACAAGGATTTGGACATATATGTCAATGGATTTCATTCAATGGCTCCCTAAATATAGAGGGAAGACCGTAATCTTGGTTGTGGTTGATTGGATCTCCAAATATCATCATTTTTTTTTCTCATCCCTCCATATACCACCTCCTCAATCGCACAAATTTTCATGGACAATATATTTCTTCTTCATGGAATCCCTTCTTCCATTGTCTCAAACTGCAACACAACTTTCACAAGTCATTTTATCGTTACTGACACCAAACTGAATATGAGTTCATTTTATCACCCACCAATAGATGGTCTAACTAAAGTCATCAACAACCATTGGGAAACTTATCTTCATTGTTTCACCTCTAAAGAGCAACATCTATGGGAAAAGTGGATCCCTCTTGATGAATGGTGGTACAATACTTCCTACCATACTGCATCTCAAATGACTCCATATGAAGTAGTTTATGGTCACACACCTCTATTAATCCTTCCATACACCCCCAGCAATTCACCAATTCAATCAATTGACATGGTTCTTCGAAACTAACATCAGATTCTTCACATTCTGCATGACAATCTTCACATGGCCAGAACCTGCATGAAACACCAAGCCAATCAACATCTTTCTAAGCGCACTTTTCAAGTTGGTGACATGGTTTTTATTCATCTACATCCTTACAAGCAATCATCCTTTAAAATCAAAGGGAATAAAATACTCACTCCAATGATCTCTAGTCCATATACAGTTCTTCAAAAGATTGGGTCTGTTGCTTATAAATTGGCACTTCCTCCTTCTTCTCGCATTCATCAAGTGATTGGCACCAACATCAGAGAACGAATTGTTTTACCAGAATGGGATAATGAAGGATCCATCATTTCAAATCTGAGGGCCATCCTCAATAAGCGCACTTGTCAGCTTCGCTCTCGGTCCATCATAGAGGTCTTAATTTAGTGGCACAACATGCAACCAAAGGATGCTACATGGGAATCGCTCCTTCAGATTCAGCAACAGTTTCCACATCTAAAGCTTTAAGGACAAAGCTTTTTTTTAAGAGGGAGGGAATGTTAAGAACCCATGTCAACCCTCCTCTTTATTTTGTTAATATATTTTATCGGACGCATATCCTTTGTAAGTCATCCCATCAGTATGTTGTATTATCCCACATTCATGGGGAGTAAGTAATAGTTGTTAAGTTGTCAAGTTATTATGTTGCATTATCCTACATTCATTGGGGGTAATAGTTGTTTAGATTAGACTTAGTATATAAGTATGTGTTGAGTCTAATGAAAGCATCGAACAGTTATTTTGTATTGAGCTTGCTCAAAGGAGGTTTCCCCCTCGAAGTGGAATGCGATCAATAAAATCTCTTTTGTGCTCCAATATTTCTGTTATATCATGCATTTCGATTGTTTATTGCAGGAGGTTCTCCACAATTAGATTCGATGTAATCATGCATCCATAATTTCGCTGTATTGATTGTGAGATATATTCAAGCGTTAATTTGTTTACTTCTGTGCATGAGAAAAATATTTTAATTTTGCATAATTTTTGGGATACATAATGTGGATATTCGATCCATTAGAGGAAATTTGAGGTCTAAAATGGGCCTCCTAAGGAAAATAATAAAATAATAGTTATAAATTTTGGAGGAAGAATGAAAAAAACTACTTTTTTTGTTTGTATTTTCGACATATCTCCCTGTGGTTTTACTCAAATTCTGAGCCGGAAAGATAGTTGGATGCGGAATTTAATTCCACATCCAACGAGTACCCATGCTGCATAATTTTGACGGAACCCGCTACCCAAAAATAAGAAATACCTGAAAAATGTGATGATGATGTCATCATCACATTTTTCAGGTCTTTCTTATTTTTGGGGTAGAGGGTTCCATCAAAAGTATGAAGCATGGGTACTCGTTGGATGTGTAATTAAATTCCGCATCCAATGATCTCTCCTGCTTGGAATTTGAGTAAAAGCACAGGGAGATATGTTGAAAATAGGAACAAAAAAAGTAGTTTTCTTTTATGACAAATATGTCAATTCAACCATTATGGTTGACTCATTTTATTGAAATTCTATTGGTTCTTGAATTCCAATTGTTGGCATGTTTTCTTATAAGGCCCATTTTAGACCCCAAATTTCCTCTAATGCATATGTTTAGTTTCACCAATAATAGAATGAGCTGTGATTCCATAGTGGTATTATTATAAAACTTATGATTTATTTAGCATATGATGTTAAGTAAATACCTTAAAGAGATTTGATTCCATGATCTGTGTACATGATTCAAAATCATATCTCTATCTTCTTGTTAAGTTTATTAAAGGTTTTGTTTAGGAGTTAAATTGATTATTTCTATGTATGTATACTTAAGATAGCATCATTGCACTTTCATGATTAGATATGTAGACCGTATTCGATTAAAATACTTAAATGGGTGGTATAATGTTAATAATATTAAGTGGAATCCATTCGTAATATATTTAATAATACAGATCTATACTATGAACAAGGATTTGAGATTCAGTCAAAATTTTAATTTCGTAAATGTAGATTAAGAAAATATTTAGGAAAAATCGATACAATGAGGAAATATGCAGTTAAATGTAGGAATACATGATACATTTTAGAAATATATTTCAATTCCATTATTTGTAGAATTCAAATTTCGAATGGAATCATAATTCTAATCCATTCAAGCATAGCATCCTTAGGCTAACTGAAAGCGGACTAGATTCTATGGGAAAACAAAAGTGGAAAAGCTATTCCTCCAAACCAACTCCCAGAGAAGCCAAGTTACTTGCTCTAGAATTCCCGAGCCTGTTTATTGAACCACAGGAGAAAAATCCATCAAATGTGCCATCTTTTGCATTCATAGATTTAATCATCGTCTAATGCTAGCCTCCTACTGCCTATGGACATACTAATATATAGTATTTTTCCTAAGACTTGATCATTTATGAGCCTCCTCCTCCTTAGCTCTCAACTAGGAGTTGTGACCTGATTTTTTGGGGATGATGTCTCATGCATCTTGAGTTCTCTCTCAGTGGCTTCTTCCACATGAATTTTCCTCTTGTCGGTCAGCAAACACTCTTTAAAAGCTATATCCACTTTTGTCCCCCTTCAACATATTTTATTAAATAAAATTGTTTTATTACAAAATGTTTTATTCTTGACTTTTCTTTCAAAAATAATAAAATAATAAAATAATAAAATTAATAATTAAAGTATTTTTCGAACAAAATTAATAGTAATTATTATTATAGGGGGTATTACATACACCTCCCCTTAAAGGATAATACCATCCTTGGGGTTATAATTTTTTTTTTTATTCTTCCATTTCATTTTTCGGGAATAAGTCTGGATATATCTTCCACATATTACTTTCTAGCTCCCATGTAGCCTCTTCTGGACTAAGGTGATTCCATTTCACCTTGACTTGTCCAATGGTATGGTTCTAGAGTAAAAGTTCTCTTCTGTTGAGAATGTGGTCCAACACCACTTGGAACTCTCCTTCGAGTTCCACCTGGATTATGTTCTAATCAATCACATGAGAAACATCATGAACATTTCTTTTTAATATAGACACATGAAACACATTATGCACTTTAATATTGGGTGGTAGGGCTAGCTGGTATGCAACCGACCCTACTTTAGCTAAATTTCAAATGGCCTGCAATACCTGGGCCTTAATTTTGAATACTTTCCTAGTATTAAGAAACATTTCTTGGAATTTACCTTTATATACACATGATCACCCACCTGGAACTCTCGAGGAGTTATTTTTAAATTAGCATAACTTTTCTGCCTGTCTTGGGCATCCTTCAAGTTTTGTTGTACCTATCTCACAGTTAGTTCCATATCTTGTAATAAATCAGGTCCTAACATTAATCTATCTACTATAATTCTCCATTAGATTAGATTATTACACTTACATCTATATAATATTTCAAATGGACTCATACGTGCATATACTTGAAAATTATTATTATATGCAAATTATACTAAGTGTAGGTAGTCTTCCCACTTACCTGCTTTGTCCATGACATACATCCTTAGAATGTCCTCTATGACTTGATTTACCATTTCATTCTGCCCACCCATTTGTGGATGATATGCAATACTGTATTTTAATTGTGTTCCTAAACCTTTGAACAAAGGTTTCCATAAGTTACCTGTAAATTTTGCGTCTCTGTCTGAGACTATTACCTTTGGTACACCATGTAAACTAAATATCTCTTTCATGAAAATATCTACAATGTTAACAACTTTATAGGTAGATTTAACAGGAATAAAATGATCATCCTTACTTAATTTGTAAACTACGACCATGATTGAATCATGATGTTGGAAATTCTTTTGTAGGCTTGTAATAAAATCCATACTAATTGTTTCCCTCTTCCATTCTAGAATGGGTAGTGCCTGCAACAATCTGGTTGAATATTGATGTTCTATATTAACTTGTTGACATTCAAAATAGCGAGCTAAGTATTTTTCCACTTCTTTCTTCATGTTTGGCCAGAAGAAATCCTTTCTGACCATAGTGATCTTTTTTGGTATCTAGGATGCCCTGAATACGGTTGTTTATCGAGCTCTTTCATAACTATAAGTTTAATTTCTGTTATGTTTTCTATGTAAAACCTATTTTTATGCAGCAACAGTCCTTGTTTATTTAGGCCGAAATCTATTTTTACTTGGTTTTGTTCATTTTTAGCAGTCTTTTCTTTTAAAATCTCATATTCCCTATCATAATTTTCAGCGTTTAGAATCTTATTTTTCATATCAGATTCATTGCTGCTACTTGCAAACAGTAAATTTGCATGACGACTTAGATCATCCACCACTTTATTTTCTTTTCCTTTTATATGTTTGATTTTGAAATCATATTCGCTTAAAAAGGACAGCCATCCTTCCTGTCTCGCATTCAAATTTTCTTGATCAAATAAATAATTAAGGATTATGTTATCAGACATAAGTAGAATTTTTTCTCCAAATTAGGTAATGTTGCAACATTTTTAAGGCGTGAATTATGGCATCAGCAAGTATGACATGCATCCTTGTTGCAGATACTTGAAACTCTGCCTAGCCCTTCCTTGCAAGCGTCGATACATACGATGAAATCCTTGAATGGATAAGCAATATTTAAGATCGAAGTGGTAGTTAATATATGTTTTAGTTTATTAAAGCTTTCCATGATTTTTCATTTCATTCAAACTTTTTACCTTTCTTTTGTAATGAAGTTATGGGGTAGGAAATATTAGAAAATCCCTCGCTGAAGTTCTGGTAGTATCTGGTAATCCCCATAAATGATCTGATGTCAGTTACATTCTTAGGAACTAGCCATTTAGTGATGGCATTTATTTTGTTGGGATCGATAGATATTCCACCCTTGGACACTAGGTGTCTGGGGTATTGAATCTTATCTTTAAAGAAATCAAATGTCCTAAATTTTGCATAAAGTTGTTGTTCTCTTAGCACTTGTAGAATTATCCTTAAATATTCTTTATGTTCTTGTTCGTTATTAGAGTAAATTAGTATGTCATCCATGAAGACAACCACAAACTTATCTAAGTAGTTACTTATGATGTTGTTCATTAAACACATGAATGCAGCTGGTACATTTGTCATCCTAAAAGGAATTACGACAAACTCGTAGGGACCATAATGGCCCTCATTGCTTGTACTAAAATGATTATATGTTGTAGATTCTTCATCTTAAAGGAATGGTTATGGCTAGGTAAATTTTTTTAATTTATACTGGTGTGATTAAATGTATAATATTAAGAAGAAAATGTATGCTTCCACCTGGAGAATCTATTTTGTCTTTTTGGGGTATGTTACATATGGTATCAAAGCATGGTTATAAACACTTGGGCTTATATGGGTTCAGTTGAAGGTAACGAATATAAGTTAGTTGAATAAGAAAAGGGACTTCATCTATAAGAATGCAAGCATAAAAAAATTCATTACCAAGGATCGACAAGAGGTAATCGACAAGCCATCTTTGAATTGCAAGTAAGTATGTTCCATTTTTTTAAAGCATTATAATGGCGTAGCATTATCTATATATGAGCATTGTATTAGTTTTAATTATTATGTGAGAATGATATTTTATGGGTAAATACTAGTCAATGAATATCTCCTTATACTCTACAATTAGGAAAAGAAAGTAATCATTAAAACGATTGAGAAGGTTAGACTATTGGGTTAAGTCTTTATGAATTAGGATCTTATAAAGTCATTCTAGTTGTGAATGTTTATAGGTAAAATTCATATGCTAAACTGAGGAACTCTCATAAATCTATTGGCTTGGTAGTTCAAATTAAAATTCTTATTAACCTTTCAAGTTTCAACAATCATTTTATTTGAGTACGGTTGATACATTTTGTTGACTTTATATAACTAATTGAATTTGATCGACCCAAATTATAAGGATTGCCAAGGATGAGATTCTGATGGATAAACTAAACAATTGCTTAGATCTGTTAAAGGTGGAGTCAACATGAAAACAAATCGAACTGATGTATTTAATATTCTTTTAGTTATGACAAAAGCATAGTTATGTTGATGTTAATATTTCAGATTTAATTACATTACAGGGGTATCAACTAGAAAAAAACTAATATCCCATAAGAAGTGTAGCCTTTCTAGTCTAATCTAGATTCTTTTTAAACGAAGGAATTAACTTTAATTAGTTTACTCTACATTCTAGTGGTGTGAGGTTTTTTTATGACTCGGAAATTGTCAAGTTATAAAATAAAATAGTTGGTAGGAGTCTCCTTGTTTCATTCTCATATATCATTGTATAGGATAAGTGATTATAAAACTAATGTGTGACATCAGAACACGCTTGCACCCTTGATTATCAATTCAAAAAAAGGATAATGGTTATAATTACTTAAACAGTATACATGTGTATTCTAATTATTTCATAGGATGCTCATGATAAAATGCATAATTTCATTCTATATAATCTTATTCCAAAGATCTTTAGTATGGATGTTAGGATACTTTGAGTAAATTTTATCAAAGTTATACTTTAATGTGATCAATATTTATGAGATAGGGGTATACATGGATACCTTAACTATCTATTTCATTTTCATCGGGGATGATTTTAAGAACCCCCCTAGATTTATAAGAATAAAAAATGGGCGAATATCTCCGATATACAGGAAAATTTGAAAGCGATTTTATCAATAATATAATATGTATATATACAAATTTTACCGAATCTTTCTTTTTATTATATAATGTTGTAAAATATTGGAGAATATTTCATTTCATTATATAATGTTATAGAATATTGGCGATTCTTTCACCATTTTATAACGTATTGTAAAACCTTGGCGAATATTTCACTTCATTATAAAAAAATTGTAAAAACTGGTGAATCTTTCAGTGATTTATAAAATATTGTAAAAATAGTGGAACAACAACATTAGTCAAATAGCATGAATCACATCATCAACAATAAAACATCTATACTCATGAATCACAACTAGAAGGTGTCAGCGAAACACAACTATACTGACTAGATTTAGGGCATGTGGGGACTCCACTTGTTATCTCGTCCCTTAATGGTCCAATGGACACGTGGGGACCTGAATCTTGACAAACCAATAAACTTATAGAATCAGACTACCCCACAATTTCACTTTTTTCAAGCTATACTTGCTTGAAGTGTCCATACAAAGATCGACCCACTTGTTGAGCATGTCAAGCTATACTAAAAATGTCACTATTTATTTTCTCCTCTTTGAATTCAAGAAAGATCAAAGCTAAGATGAATCTTCTTGGATGGATCCATAATGAATGATAAGACTTGTTTTTATAACTTGAAAGGACTTCTAAGCAGTCTTTCTTCATACCCAACTTTTAGGATGGTTACCAATAAAATAAAAATAGGTTGACTTAGTATAGGGTACCAAAGGTCAAAATGGTCACATAAATTCATACCCGGACAGATCTGTAAAATCCTACAAAAGTAAGCTTATACTGTTCAATTCTACATATATTGAATGAGATTGCAAGAGAAATGAATTGTAAAATACATACATTGGCATTTGTGAAAGAACATACATGCTTGTAGATACTCTGTAGGTAAAAAGGAAGATGATTTGTATTCTAATCATTGGCCATGAAGAGAACATCCTCCCATGTACAATTATAAATTTTTTGATAGAATCATGAAACTTTCGTACATAAAATATTCAAGGAATTACCTAATAAGAAGATAAATTGTTTTTCATAGACGAGATATGAGAGAACCTAACATAAGGTACACTAAATTATTCACTACTTGAGAGATTAAGAACCCTTGGAGCTTCATTAGCTTCCTACAAAATTAACATCCAAATACAGTTTAATATATTTTTATTCCCTGTCCTCAACAAAGCAAATTATAAGTTATAAACATATTATTATAGTAGAAGTGTTCCTAAAAATATGTAAATTGATACACTAAGAACGTTAAAACATGATGGCGGTAAAAAATATTTGGAAAAAAAGCAAGAAAACAACCATTGTTTCATTAATTGGCCCAAAAAATTCAAGTTGGAAATCATGAAAGGTAACTGATGCAAACTACTTATCACTAGCTTACAATAATTCTCAAGAGAGTACTGCTACATAACAAATATTAGAATAAAAGTCACAATTTTGAATGGAGTGCCACCAAATTAGCCATGAACAGAAGAATATTGGGTCCATGGAAATGATGGACTCTAAAATATTATCTAGTTTTTTGTTTGCTATCCACATTGTTTTACCATTTATTGACCATTTTTCCTCCTTTATTGGTCTCATAAAAGTTTCTTTACAACTTTTTTGATGAAAATATGAAGATAAAATGAATATATCAAACAAAATTGTTGGCATGATTTCATAGATTTCAATTCCATTTGCATCTATTACAAATCGTCTTGATTGTTACTACTCTACCTATTGGCATTTGTTTCTATTCTATTATTGTCCTTATCCATAGTTGATTACAATATAGTACTAAATTATGTGAATCCACACTTGAAAAAGGACATTAACTCAAAGCTTCTTACCATTGAGTATCCTATCTCCTTTTATGAAATCTTCAACAGTTCAGCTACACACTTTAATTTATCCTAATGATTCTATATTGGTGTCAAGAAACAGTGATCCAAATGATACACTAAAATCTTAAATTATGAAAAAATTATTCTTTGTTTGCATCTTGCGAAAGGAACAATCCTCATACGCTAAGATAATAGATTAATAATGTTTTCATACTTTTCTTAAGGAGTATTCATGTCTTATTAAAAATTTCAAATCTATTGTTGAATGTGTTTTGTTCACTTGCAAGCACTAGTTTACAGTCATTTTGATCCAAACTCAATTTTCTTAAAGGAAAAGATATAGTTGGTATTTAGGCCCTCTTGGAAGTGCGTTTGTGACAGTGATATTTCTTATGGGTTAAATATTTTTAAATGGCATTATATTAAGCATCAACTTGAACCTATTATAATGCCCTATTTTTCCTTACTGGAATAATATTCTTGCATGGTCTAAAGCCTGAATTACTAAGGTCAACCTATCACCTATAATTTTGGTCTTAAATGATACATGAAAACATGTCTTTTAACAAGATGTCATAAGAGGTCATTTCAAATCCATACTGTTGTTATACTAGGGATATATCCTTTCTTACTATTTCCCATGCTCTACTATCAATCTTTTGTTTCCCGTACTATGTTTTGCAACTATTAAAACAGAGCATTTCCATAATATACTTTGTATAATTCAAAGGTCTCTTATTCCTTATTCCATCTTGATTAAGGTACCAACTCTTAAAAATTGTTTCTTAATTGTTGATCAAAAAGGTAAATGAGTCTAATACTAAAACAACAATTTGAAACTTGCACTTGAAATCTCTTATCTTTGAAGTTACCCTTATGATTATCTTGTCTTGTATAATAAATTTGGATTGAGGAAGTGGTATTTTGAGAGGAACAATCCCCATACACTAAGATAATAAGTCAATATTGTTGTCAAACTTTACTTAAGGAGTTTCCATGTCTTATTACAAATTTCAAATCTATTGTTGAACTTTTTCTCTTCACTTGCAAGCACTGGTTTACAATCATTTTGATCTAAACTCAATTTTCTTAAATAAAAAGACAGAGTTGGTATTTAGGCCCTCTTGGAAGTGTGTTTATTACAATGATATTATTTCTAGGTTAAAACATTGCAAATGGCATTATATTAAGCATCTGAATCAGGACTTTTGGAGACCGAATTTTAACCATACACACTTTGGATGCCTTGAATGACATATGTCAAAACATGTGTTGCTAATTTACAGAGATCAATACTAGGACTTACAGGAATTTTTCAGTGACCAACGATATTCCACTAGGCATGCGGGCATGTTTATTAGTCCAACTAGCATTAATACTAAGCCTACGGGCATTATCCACTAACTACGACCATTTTGGGAGATTGTGTAGACATTGTACACCACATGAATACATCCTCAAAGCATTTGACACTATTTTAAAAAATCAACCACCCACTAAAGGCCACCATAAGTCTCTATTTCATAAACAAAGTGGTATGCATAGTTCAGGGGGAATCGTAACCATAGTATAACCATGCTAGCCACATCCATGAGGAATCAATCACCCATCAATATGGGTCCATGGATCCATCACTTTTTCAATTAAAGGGATCTTGTAAAACATGCAATTCAGGTTTTACATCTAGTGGTTGAAGAAATACTAGTTTGTTAATTATAACGACTACATGATTAAAAAAAAAATGACTTCCATAGGTAAGAGAGAGACCGAGCCCCATTCCAACAACCTACTTTAGCAAGGAAATACACCGAGTAACATAGAAATGAGGCCCCTCTCAAAATCAATTGTCCAGCAATACTAGCTATATACTTTGCTGGTCGATTGATGAGACACTTTTGACCAGACTACTCATAATTATGCCGAACAAACCAAACATGGTTTTCTTTCCAATTTCGAGCTTATGATTTATTGAAGAAAAATGTGCTAGAAGACACTACAAATAAGGGTTGTACAATAACCTCCACTACTATCCATTTTCCGAGATATGACAGAGAAGGTTCAGCGGTTTCTGAGTGGATTGCCTCAAGCCTACAAAGATAGAATTGATTTTTATGAACTGAGAACTCTTGAAGAAGCAATAAGGAAGGCTAAGTACTGCTATGAGAAAAGCAAGGGTAAACCTGATTACCATAAGATAGGGAAGGAAATGAAGAATGAGAAGTTTGATCAAAGAAAGAAAGGTTTCAAACCTTCTAGATTCAGGAATCGGCAGAAGTAGCCATCCCAAGCTACGAGTAATCCAGTTGGAGTGACAGGTGGAAAGCCTAAAGAGCCACATCAGAATAAAGGTCCACTCAAATGTTGGAAATCTGAAGGACCCCACTTGCGCAGATATTGTCCACTTGAGAATGAAAGTGCAAGGCCAGCTTATAACATTCAGGAAGCAGAAATAGTGGGTCAAGTAGCAAGGGCAGTCCCTAGAATTTATGCAGCACTAGAGGACCACCAGGCAGATCACCAGCCAACTGTGGTTGAAGTTGCAGGTAAGATTGTTGAACAATCTATTTCTATTTTGATTGACCCTAAGGTCTACTCATAGTTATATCACTCATAGGGTAGTGGAGATTTTTGCTTTTAAGAAGCTAAAGCATAGACAATCGTGGTTAGTTCAGCTAGCCAATGGGACTAAGAGAAAGGTCAGTGAATTAGTAGAGAAATGTCCATTGATCATGAGTGGAATGACCACTTGTGTAGGTCTAAATGTTCTATCGCTCGGTTCCTATGATGCTCTCATTGGAATGGATTGGTTAGAAGCTCACCGAGTGAAGCTTGACTGTTATAACAAGACTTTTGAATGCACGGATGAAGAAGGAAACCCAGTAGTGGTGAAAGGTATTCTGAAGGTAATTTCAGTAAGATAGATTTTAGCAATGCAGTTGAAGAAGTTCTGTAGGAAAGGTTGCCAGTTGTATACAACTCATATTCTGGAACCAACAGGAGATAAAACTCCTAGTTTAGAAGACTATCAGGTGTTACAGGAATTCAAGGATGTGTTTCCTTATGAGATTCCAGGACTTCCTCCAAAAAGGGACATTGATTTCACAATTGAAATTTTTCCAGGAGCAGCACCAATGTCCAAGAAACCCTATAGGATGAGTACACCAGAGATGCTAGAATTGAAGATTCAACTACAAGAGTTATTGGAAAAGAAGTATATCCGACCGAGTGTGTCTCCTTGGGGGGTTTTGTTTGTAAAGAAGAAAGATGGTACACTCATGTTATGTATTGATTACATACAGTTGAACAAGGTTACTATGAAGAATAAATATCCTTTGCCTAGGATTGATGACCTCTTTGATCTAATGAGAGGAGCAAAGGTATTTTCCAAGATTTACTTGAGGTCTGGTTATCATCAGGTGAGAATTAAGGATGAAGACATTCATAGGACAACCTTCAGGACAAGGTATGGGAATTATGAGTTTATAGTGGTGCCATTTGGTCTCACAAATGTACCAACTACATTTATGTTCCTTATGAATAGTGTCTTCAGCAAGTATTTGGACAAGTTTGTTCTTGTTTTCCTTGATGACATTCTTGTTTATTCTAAGAATGAGGAAGAACATGAAAAGCATTTGATATTGACATTGCAATTGCTCAGGGAGGATCAACTATATGCAAAACTGAGCAAGAGTGAGTTATATAGAGATAGAATTTAGTATTTGGGTCACATTATCTTATAAGAGAGTATATCTGTAGACCTTGAGAATATTGAAGCCATTATGAATTGGCCTACTCCAAGAAATGTGACAGACGTAAGATTTTTTATGGGACTTGCAGGATACTACAAGAGATTCATTGAGGGATTTTCCAAGGTTGCACATGCCTTCACTTATTTGCAAAAGAAGGGGATAAAGTTCGAATGGACTCCGAAGTGTGAAGAAAGCTTCCAGCGGTTGAAGAATATTCTCACCAGTGCACCAGTGTTGAAGGTTGTAGATCCAGAGAAAGATTTTGTGGCATGTACCGATGCATGTGGACACGGGCTTGGAGGAGTCCTTATGCAAGATAACCACGTGATATGTTATGAGTCAAGAAAGCTGAAGGAGCATGAGAATAACTATGCCACTCGTGATCTAGATCTTGCAGCCATAGTACATTCTCTCAAGATGTGGAGGCATTACTTGATGGGTAGAAGATTTGAACTGAGAACTGACCATTGTGGTCTAAAGTATTTGTTTGATCAGCCTACTCTAAATGCTAGGCAAGCGAGATGGCTGGAATTTTTATGTGAGTTTGATTTCGAAATCAAGCACATAAAAGGAAAAGAGAATAAGGTAGCTGATGCGCTCAGCAGGAAGGTACAGGAAATGCATGTGGAATTTCTTAGTATTTTCGAATCAGATTTGAGGCAGCAGATTGTTAATCATGTTGCTAGGGATGAATTGTATGAGCAGGTAAAAGACAAATTGTAGCAGCAAAGTCTTGAGAAGAGGTATGAGGGATATAAATTGGAAGAAGATGGACTTCTTACTTATAAAGGTAGAATTTATATTCTGAATGTAGCAGATTTGAGGAGAGTTGTTATGGATGAAATCCATCAAGCTACATATTCTAGTCACCCAGGATATCAGAAGACAATTGCTACAGCTAGAAAGTAGTATTTTTGGTCAGGAATGAAAAAGGACCTAGATGAATACATTTCAAGATGCATGAAATGTCAACAGGTAAAGGTTGAGCATCAACATCTAGCAGGTTTGTTGCAACCTTTTCCAGTTCTGGAATGGAAATGGGAAGTAATTTCCATGGATTTTATTATAGGATTGTCGGTGACTTGGAGACAACATGATCCCATCATGGTTGTCATAGTCAAGTTGAAAAAAGCAACACATTTTATACCAGTGAAGTCTACGCACAAGACTGATGACATTGCAAAGATCTTCACGAAGGAGATTTTCAAATTGCATGGATTATTGAAGGCAATAGTTTCTGATAGAGATGTCAAGTTCACTTCCAATTTTTGGAAAGGGTTGTTTGCAGATTTGGGTACAAAGCTAAACTTCAGCACTACCTACCATCCTCAGACAGATGGGAAGACAAAAAAATTTAATCAGGTGCTCAAATATATGCTTCGAATGTATGTGATGAAAAAACTAGCTAAGTGGGAAGACTACTTACACTAGGTAGATTTCTCTTACAACAATGGATAGTAGGAATCCTTGGGGATGAGTCTATATGAAGCTTTGTATGGAAGAAGGTGTAGGACAAAAGTGACTTGGGATAACCCAGTGAACAGGGTTGTGCTTGGACCAGAATTGCTTAAGGAAATGGAGCAAGAGGTTTTAAAGATTAGGCAGAATCTAAAAGTAGCAAAGGACAGACAGAAACGCTATGCAGATAAGCATAAGATGAACAGAGAATTCAAAGTGGGGGATCATGTCTACCTCAAAGTGAGGGCAAAGAAAAGTTCCTTGAAGCTTGGAAGTTGTGCCAAGATGTCACCTAGATATTGTGGGTCGTTTGAAGTGCTTGAAAGAATAGGGCTTGTTGCATATAGATTTTCATTTCCTGCTAGTACTAGAGCTCCTAATGTTTTTCATGTTCCTTTGCTTAAGAAATATGTACATGATCCTAACCATGTGATAAATTGGGATGTGATTTAGGTGGAATCCGAGGGAGATTTCTAGATTGAGCCAATGCACATCCTCAACAGGAAGGTAAATATGCTCTGGAACCAGGCCATAGGGTAGGTAAAGGTGCAATGGGAGAACTACGATCCTGAAGAGGCTACGTGGGAGCTAGAGGATGCCATGCGATTGGCACACCCATTTTTGTTCAATTCTGCGAAACACTGAGGCAGTACCAGTGTAGCATTTTGTTCAATTTTGTAAAGCACTAAGGAGAGTGATATTGAAGGGGGAGGGGAATGTAACACCCCAGTTTTGACGCCGATGCATTAAACATACATGATACATATATTGTAAATAACTATGGTGTGGAGCTAAAGGTAAAGTCCCACCATAGATTCGGTTACGTTATGTTTGGATTGGAATTGTCAGCGATGGTATATCAGGACATGCGGCATACATATTAAGTTGTTACATCATGTAAATGTGCATTTTAATTAAATGAACCCAACCATGTATGTTCACTACAACCATATTGAAAAGGGCATGATTCCTAAGGATAAGGGGAGGAAAGAACGTCCGATGTTTTGACTGTCGTCGATCGGCAAAGAATAGGAGATGGTTGAGCCGATGAAGCGGCAGAAGAGAGGACTAAAGAAAAAATTTTGGAAATTTTTCTAAGTCATAAAATCGTCGACGATCAGCGATGATTAGTTGATTGCATTGCCGATTCCTAAAGGATCAAGTTGCCGATGCGGCAAAAAGTTTGGTAGCTACATCAGAAGAGGTTAGATGATCTTGTGCTACCATTGCGGATGGCTAGACAACTATGCTTCCAATGGGTAGAGACTCCGACCACTGATTCTATAGAGGATAGTTGCTCCAATGGCCAATGCGGTGGAAGACAAGGCAAGAAGAAAATTCAAAAATTTTCTCTAAGGCACCAGATCATTGGCCATCTGGAAATGTTAGTTGTATGGGTTGTCGATGAACATCGAAAGGAATTAGTGGATCGGATTTCCAATCGAAAAAGGTTCAATGAGGGTGAACCACAGTTGCAGCTACCTAGTCAACTATCCATCCAATGCCACAATGAAAAACTACTCTGATCGCCGACGAGTGCCCCACGGAGACCATAGTGAATCTGCTACCTGCCATTGCGGCCACATAAAGAACTAATCACCTGACGAGAAGTGCATCGGAGCACTGATGCCACGGAGACTAGTCGTTCCAACCACCGACAAAGTCATGCATCGCGAAGGACATAGTAGGTCTATAAGCCGTCATTTCGAAAACCCTGACGACTAGCCATTCGATGCGCAGAGCACCCGACCGTCGACGCAGCGGTTAGTCTATGTTATCGCCGATGAAGTTCGGATCGATAGACGATTATGGAATCAATATGATGGATGAAATTAGACCAACAGATCACCGATAAAACTCGGAATAGTAGGCCACTACAACTCACCGATACAGTGAATGTAGCATCAAAATTAACCCGCTGACTGCCATATTTTTTATCAATTGAGTTAACTCAATTTTCCTTAGAGAAGGGAATAAGAGTTAGGTATTCAACTAACTATCATCCTCATGGAAATGGTTTAGTTGAATCAACAAAAAAATAATTTATTGAAAATTCTCAAAAGAACTATTTCAGCTCACCATCGTGATTGGCATACATAATTATTTAATGCCCTTTGGGCAGACACGGTAACTCCTAAAGCTACAATAGGTAACTCACCCTTCTTCTTGGTTTATGGAATTGAAGCTATTTTACCACCGAATTTATTTTTACCTTCATTACAATTATCTCAGTCTGTTCAAGATGAAAACTGTCCAGCAATGGAAAAAAGGATCAATACTTTGTTAAAACTTGAGGAAGAAAGAGACAAGTCAAAGCAACATTTTACAAAACATCAACAAATTGTGAAGTCCTGGTTTTACCAATCCTCAAGTTCTAATCGAGAATTTCAGGTGGGAGATTTAGTTTCAAAATGGGATAAATTTCATGAGGGAAAAGGAGATCATACTAAGTTTCAAAAACTCTGGTTAGGTCCCTTTGTTATTGCTGAAAAGATAGGTCCAAGTTCCTTCCGTTTGCAAACCCTAGAAGGTGAGTTTGAAACATTCCCAATGAATGGACTGATCTTAAAAAAATATTTCTGCTGATTTTTCAGACCCTAAAAATGTATATAATTATGTGTATAAGCTTGTTTTCTGTTTGTAAATAATTTCATTTAAAATTTTCATATATATATATATATATATATATATATATTTCTTATAAAATTGTCAATATTTTGTAAAAAATTTTATCAAGTAAAGGATGATGATAACTTCATGATACTTATGTACATTTCAAACATCATTCTACTCTTGCAACTAGTTTTTCAAGTATTAATAAATCATTTGTATTAAGGACTATTGTTTTTAAAACTTATTTACAATCTGAAAACTTTTTAGAATATGTTCCATTCAATAAAATGCTAAAATGAGAGACGAAAGGTCTTAGTAATAAGTCGATCTGATCAGGATCATAAATATCACTCACATGACATTATTAGGAAACTGATAATGGCTCTTGGTCATAAGGTCAAGAGACAGGGGGTCTTATCATGAGCCAGCTGATTCATTTTCTGGTGATATTAGTGACTGACATTACCATTTGGTCACCATGCTAGGTAATGATCTCTTATTTTATAAAATTTAAAATTTAAAATTAAATAAAGTAAAACATAATTTTGATTGAAGAATAGGAGGTCCCATCACGAGCCGGCCTAATCATGATCATGAGTGCTGTCTAGGATAACTTCATTTCCGATCATCAGGGTGATGGCTCTTGGTTAAATAATCAAGAGACAAGAGGTTTCATCACTAGTCGGCTTGCTTATTCTAGGTAGTTCTCGTGAATGATACTATCACATCGGGTTATCATACCTAGATAGTAGTCTTCAGTCAAAGTAATTGTTTTAAGTTTTAAAAAAAGAAAAAGAAAAAAAGAGAAAAGGAAAGAAAATTATTATGTTCATCGAACAGATTCTAGAAATTTTTCAGAGAAGTAAATTTCTATATCTTATACTGATGGTGCAGATTATTTTTACTATGAAGTACTCTGTTTCGATTAGGATATTTCTAAGTTTATCTTTAACAAGATTTTTATTTAAAAGGATGGGATATTTCTGAATTATACTTACGAATATAAATCAGAATAATGGTTTTTACTTAGACAAAGAATTTTTTATTGTTTTAAAATAGGTTTTAAGATTTTGTTTATATTATCATTTGAAAACTATATGAGCAGAGATAACTAGTTCGCCCAGGTCGTCACCATTTGTTGGTCGTCACCATTTGTTGGTAGTCAGCAACAACCCTCTCATTTTTTTTCTTATGCTAAAAAAATGATCAATTTTCTTCTATAATTTATTTTAAAATTATTTAAGAGTGCCTTCAGAATATTTGATTCTGAAGGTACTCTCAATTTCAGAAGAGATAAGAATCGTCTTAGAAATTTATAAAGTACTTTCATAAATTTGATAAATTAGTAGTTGTAAATCTTGTAAATTTTATATATAATCAATTTTTGTCATTATTATTAATTCATTTGATTATATATTGATTCATGATATTTAAGATATAGCTTTCTAATTAATTCTTAGGATTAAAATGAGAATACATTTTGAACATCCTACAGATTTGGTTTAAATAAGATATTTATTATTATAAGTTTTTGTAATTTTTATAATCAGGGTTGATTTATTAATTGGAATATTTTATATTAACCCTAAGTTTATATTTTACATATAACTTGATCTTTTAATATCTTGTCATTATTATAGTGTATATATATCTCACGAAATAGTTAGAGTTTATTTATATATATATATATATCATTTCAAAATCGTCATTCTAATATAGTCATAATAATTGAATTTTGATTTAGTGTTAAGTTTTTATAAGCTTTTCATTCGATCATATTTTGCAAAATATAGATGTGATCTTAGTACTATAGTCATGGGTATTAGAATTTCATGAATCAATCACATCTATATATCTATGGTTTTGAATGGTTTGATCATTATCTAAAGTTGATCTTAGTACTTAGTTGTAATTACAAAACCCTAGGAGACATTATGAATTATAATGACGACTTCACATTATTTTATTCATGAGTACGGTTTCCCTCCATATGTAAGCCTTATTTATTATCAATTGACAGTTAAGTTTATGGTTAAGGGCATGAAGGATCAAATTGATAAGGTATGCTTATAGGGGTTTCAATGATAATAATATTTTTGAATGACTATGTAAAAAATTGAGATCACATTGATAATTGATTTTGGTTTTATTCTTTTTGACACCTATCAATTTAACTGACATTTGTTGGTTTAATGATGAAATCGTGTCATTAGAATTCAATTTCATAAATGACTGATAGCTATTTCCACTTATGGCTCCTATACGAAGCTATCATTCCAGACTCTGTATTTTCAATGCTTCGGTTATTGATCCCTGAATTGAATTACTTCATATATGGAAGTTCAATTAGAATTTGAAGTATTAACATAATGTTTTATGAAGGATTTGGTTAGTTATGATTAGTTTATTCATTACTCATAGCACCAAAACACTGGCATTTGTTCTCATTATTTCGAGATTTAGTTACCATATCCAAATTTGGGGTTCTCGTTCCTGTCATGTATGAATCAATTGGATATTTGACATTTCACATAATGTCTTTCACTTGGATACCTATTCCTTCGATTTTCACAACCACATTCATTTCAAACCAAAACCAGAGTTGCAGTGAGGAGACAATGGCCCCTCTCAGTTGATTTGAGATTTCAAGGCCTGAGCTGATGGAAGCTGATGAGAAATTCGTTGTATTGTTTGAAAAGATAGGATAGGGTTCATTTTTCAGATGTTTCAGTGGTCATAATGTAGAAGTTACCAAACAATTTGCCATGAGCTTGAGAGAGAATGTAGCTCAAATTGGGGGTTTTAAATTTATAATTGATGATGATAAGATTTCATAAGCAACAAAGCTTCCTCAGACCGGACAACGTTGTTTTAAAGGAGGAAAGGTCGATAAGAAAAGGTGTAGGTCATTACTGTTACTCTTACTTGCCAATGAAAAGTTAAAGGTTGGGATTTCAGTTAAATTCTTAAAACCAAAATGGCAAGCGTCTTATGAAATCCTAGTCAAGTATGTCTCTTGTGACCGCCATCTCTCCCATCTTCATTATTACCATCTGCGATTATTATTAGCGTTGAAGGGTTGTAAGCTCAATCTTCCCTTTTACTTACTTCAAAGCTTGAAGAAAATGGCACATTCAGTGCAAAGTACTATAGGCAATCCTGATAGGAGCTTGTTCCACCACGGTCTGATTAAAATTCTAATACGGCATCAATTATCTCTTAGTTGTAGATCCTCGGATGAATTCTTGGTTTAAAATAAGCTAGGGTCAACACAGTATTGGCCAACTCCTCCTCCTAAAACTCGTAGGAAGCGTAAAGCTCCATTAAAATTTGAGATGGATGATATTCATAAGGCTGAGCCAGAGGATAGTAAATTACAGGAAGCAAGTTCACCTATATATACTCGTATTAGTAATGATGGTACCAATAAGATCGATTCCTTTGATGCTGAAACAAATATGGATCAATATTTATTTTTTAAATGTTTCATCACATCTGTAAAGGTGGATGGTAAATTGATGAATGATGACAAAATTGATTTTGTTACTCATGAATTCATCTCTGACGTATGCACTCCTAAAAACCCTTATGATGATTCTACATGAAAGCTTAAACAATTAGCACAGGTTTGTTGTGATAGGAGAAGTTTTGAGCCAAAGGGATCTGTGTCTGTTCATTCATGAAGGTTCACTTGAAGCATGACTACAGCGCCTTCAGTCTCCATTCCTGTAAATATTCGGCAGAATACTCAGTCAATTGTTGTTCAACTCGAGGATGATGTTTTATATTTGATTCCTGAGACAACGCATATCAATAAACCTATTACCATAGTGGAAAATCTTGAAAAATCATTGGCCAAAAATATTACCGATCCAAGTAAATGTGAAATAGCACCATCATGTATGGATGCTTGTGAATCTGGCCCTGAGCCATCATGTATGACCATTCCATCAATAGTTCAATATGTAAATAATCTTGATTTTTATCAGTCTCATGATACATTTCATGATCAGAATGAAGAAACCCTTCAACAGGTAATTGATCGAGTTTATGAAACCAAAATCGTAGAGTTAAAAAATGAATTAAAAGAATGTCAAGCAGATGCGGCCTTAAAAGATGAAGAAAATAAAACATTTAGGGAAGAATTATTAAATTGGGTGAATATATGGAAGAATATGAATCTATAATTGATACAAGGAAGCCAAGAACTCAACAATAAACAATAACCAGCACTTGATTGAGCAAGTAAATCAACAGAAGCCGATGATCATTAAACTCAAAGCAAAACTTTCTGAAGCAAGAAGAGTAATTAGTTTACAAAACAGAGGTTGATGTCACTTCTCTTTTTGTTATGTTGGTTTATTTCTCTTTTTGACAGGTAATAAATCTTTAATGAACAGGCTTGCAAAATCATAGATTTTGTAGGCATGCTTTTAATTTGTTTTATTTTATTTCATTTTCTATTAAACATGGTTTTAATGAGAAATTTTATTTCATATGTTACAGGTGTACATGGTATCGTTATTCTATAAAGAATATAGGCTATTTTTGTTCAACAGTTGACATTTGTTGGTGCTTCTGTAAGGATTGGTTGCTCAAGATGGCCACAATTACAAATTAGTTCGTTTGAGCCGAAGATAATACAGGCTAGTCATTTAATTGACAATGTTATCTCATAGGATAAATGTTTATGCCAGATGCCTTTTGGAAGAAATTCGATGCAGCTAAATAGGGATAGGATTCCTATTGTCTTTATTATATCATTTATTAGAAACTAAAATGGGTTACTAGTTTGGTTATATAAACTAGTAATTTCGATGTAAAGGGGGTGAGTGGAGTATCAGAAGAAAAACATAATTGAAATATCATTTTAGTTCTAGTTTTATCTCTTTACTGGAGTTTTACCTTCGAAGAAGGAGTGTGACTTAAGTTCTTAGACTAGTATCACTGTTCGGTACTATTTTTGAACACTTTTTTTTTATATATTTCAATACATCATCTTCTAGTTATACTTTGGTACAGTTATACATTGTTATGATTGTATTCATTATCTGATATAATACTCTGTTAACACAATATTACTGTTTGAATGAGTATGTTACTATATTGAATCAATCAATATTTTTATTGAAAATTTGAATCTTAGTAATATACATATTTATGTTTATTTTGATTTCATTTGTATTTTAAAATGTTTTCATTATAAATATCATCTTTTATTCAAATATTTAGTATTGATTATTGATTGTTAATTAATAAAACATTACACAAAAGTTGAAAGTAGTTGTCTATTTTAAATTTCTGTTATTGTGAATATTTTAAATATTTTCATTTAAGTCATAATTATTTATCTTTCTGTTTACTTGAAATATTAATTAATAATTAATCTAGGATTTAAGTTGCTATCACGTGAGATAGAATAATTAGTTAATTTTAGTCTTAATATAGTCTATTTTAAAACTTTAATTTATATTTAACACTTGTTAAATAGGATTAGATTAATTCTGTAATATTTATAGTAGTCTTTGAATTAGAATATTTGAAGCAAAATTCTCAAAAATTGAAGACTTTCATTAAGAAAGCATTTCACGATAACCTAGGTCTTAGAAAACTAATTCTAGGGTTTATTTAAATAATAATTAGATTAGGATAACTTTTTACTGAATTTTAGATTCTCTTTAAGAGAAAAAATTAATGGGTAGCAGGACCATAACCTACAAGATTTTTCAATCTCAAACATAACAGAAGTTGCTATAAGCGACTTGTGTGGGCTTAATCTCCTTAGTTGGCCTAGGTCAAAAAATCAGGCCAATAAGACATTAATAGGACAACCTTCAGGACAAGGTATGGGCATTATGAGTTTGTAGTGGTTCCATTTGGTCTCACACATGCACCAACTACATTTATGTGCCTTATGAACAGTGTCTTTAGCAAGTATTTGGACAATTTTGTTCTTGTTTTCCTTGATGACATTCTTGTTTATTCTAAGAATGAGGAAGAACATGAAGAGCATTTGAGATTAACATTGCAATTTCTCAGGGAGCATCAGCTGTATGCAAAACTGAGCAAGTGTGACTTCTATTGAGATAGAATTCAGTATTTGGGTAACATTATCTCAGAAGAGGGTATATCTGTAGACCCTAAGAAGATTGAAGCCATTATGAATTGGCCTACTCCAAGAAATGTGATGGATGTAAGATCTTTTATGGGACTTGTAGGATACTACAGGATATTCATTGAGGGATTTTCCAAGGTTGCAAATTCCATCACTTCTTTGCAAAAGAACGGGATAAAGTTCGAATTGACTCCGAAGTGTGAAGAAAGCTTCCAGTAGTTGAAGAATCTTCCCACCATTGCACCAGTGTTGAAGGTTGTAGATCTAGAGAAAGATTTTGTGGTATGTACTAATGCATGTGGACAATGGCTTGGAGGAGTCCTTATGCAAGATAACCACGTGATATGTTATGAGTCACGAAATATGAAGGATCATGAGAAGAACTATGCCACTCATGATATAGAGTTTGCAACCATAATACATGCTCTGAAGATGTGGAGGCATTACTTGATGCGTAGAAGATTTAAACTAAGAACTGACCATTAGGGTCTGAAGTATTTGTTTGATCAGCCTACTCTAAATGCTATGCAAGCGAGATGGTTGAAATTTTTATGTTAGTTTGATTTTGAAATCAAGCATATAAAAGAAAAGGAGAATAAGGTAGCTGATATGCTCAGCTGAAAGGTACGGGAAATGCATGTGGCATCTCTTAGTATTTTCCAATCAGATTTGAGGCAGCAGATTGTTAATCATGTTTCTAGGGATGAATTGTATGAGCAGGTAAAAGACAAATTGCAGTAGCAAAGTCTTGAGAAGAGGTATGAAGGATATAAATTGGAAGAAGATGGAATTCTTACTTATAAAGGAAAAATTTATATTATGAATGTAGAATATTTGAGGAGAGTTGTTATGGATGAAATCCATCAAGCTCCGTATTCTAGTCACCCAACATATCAGAAGACAATTGCTACAGCTAGAAAGCAGTATTTTTGGCTAGGAATGAAAAAGGACATGGCTGAATACATTTCAAGATGCATGAAATGTCAACAGGTAAAGGTTGAGCATCAACATCCAGCAGGTTTGTTGCAACCTTTGCTAGTTTTGAAATGGAAATGGGAAGTAATTTCCATGGATTTTATTACAGGATTTCCGATGACTTGGAGACAACATGATTTCATCATGGTTGTGGTAGACAAGTTTAAAAAAGAAGCACATTTTATACCAGTGAAGTCTACACACAAGACTGATGACATTGCAAAGATCTTCATGAAGGAGATTTTCAAATTGCATGGATTGCCGAAGGAAATAGTTTGTGACAGAGATGTCAAGTTCACTTCCAATTTCTGGAAGGGGTTGTTTGCATATTTGGGTACAAAGCTAAACTTCAGCACTACCTACCATCCTTAGAAAGATGGGTAGAGAGAAAGAGTTAATCAGGTGCTCGAGGATATGCTTCACATGTATTTGATGGACAAACCAACCAAGTGGGAAGATTACTTACACTTGGTGGAGTTTGCTTACAACAATGGACAGCAGGAATCCTTGGGGATGAGTCCGTATGAGGCTTTGTATGGAAGAATGTGTAGGACACCAGTGACTTGGGATAACCCAGTTAACAAGGTTGTGCTTGGACAAGAATTGCTCAAGGAAATGGAGCAATAGGTTGTAAATATTAGGCAAAATATGAAAGAAGCACAAGACAGACAGAAAAGCTATGCAGACAAGCATAGGATGAATAGAGAATTCAATGTTGGGGATCATGTCAACCTGAGAGTGAGGGAAAACAAAAGTTCCTTAAAGCTTGGAAGTTGTGCCAAGCTGTCACCTAGATATTGTGGGCCGTTTGAAGTGATTGAAAGAATAGGGCCTGTTGCATATAGACTTGCATTCCCTACTTGTACTAGAGCTCCTAATGTTTTTCATGTTTATTTTCTTAAGAAATATGTGCATGATTCTAACCATGTGATAAATTGGGATGTGATTCAGGTGGAACCCGAGGGAGAGTTCCAAATCAAGCCAATGCGCATCCTCGACTGGAAGGTCACAATGCTCCGGAACTGGGCCATAGGGTATGTAAAGGTGCAATGGGAGCACTACGGACCTAAAGAGGCTACGTGGGAGCTGGAGGATTCCATGCGATTGGCACACCCATTTTTGTTCAATTCTGCGGAATACTAAGGCGGTACCAGTGTAGCATTTTGTTCAATTTTGTAAAGCACCAAGGATAGTGCTATTGAAGGGGGAGGGGAATGTAACACCCCAGTTTTGACCCCGATGCATTAAACATACATGATACATATATTGTAAATAACCATGGTGCGAAGCTAAAGGCAAAGGCCCACCATAGATTCGGTTATGTTATGTTTGGATTGGAATTGTCACCAATGGTATATCGGGACATGCGGCATACATATTAAGTTGTTACATCATGTAAATGTGCATTTTAATTAAATGAACCCAACCATCTATGTTCAGTGGAACAATATTGAAAAGGGCATGATTCCTAAGGATAAGGGGGGGAACGTTAAACCTTGAGACATTGGGGGGGAAAAGCCATGTGTCAGCACCCTAATTGTTCGGTTGTTAGTTGGGGCATCTATTCGCTGACAGAAATAACACTACGCCACAATCCCATTCTCCCCACACCTGCACTCTCTCCACGACGCGATCTGGATTGCCGATCGTTCTGCCCACTCTACCCACTGTCGTCTGTTCATTTTTCCCTCATGCTGAGGGGAGTTAAAAGGAGCCATGATTCATTGATTGGGGGTTGGTTCTCATCTGCCTCATGGATTGCTGGATTGCGGGTTCGTTCTCCTCTTCCTCACTAACTGTTGGTTTGCGGATTGATTATTTCTCCTATTCATGCAGAGAGTTTGTGTCTTCTCCACCATTATCAGACTGTGTAACGTTCTATTAATCCATCATGGAATCGTGGATGTGATTCATTCACAATTTTGGTTGTCTGGATGATTTTCCCTCACGTATATATTCGGATACTATTCTTTTCCCATTTTGCGGGGGGTATGTGTAAGTTCTCCAATGATTGCACTAGGGATTGTGTGTTGTGGGCTCATGGTTGTGAATGGGCGATTGTTTGCCATGATTGCTAGACTATTTTTTTCCCGTGTGATTAGACTATTGTAGGTGGACATGGAATATTTTGGCAATGATAGGGCCAAGAACGATTGAGGGAGTTGTTTTCCCCTGTTAAAGCTTTAATAGTTGTTTTGCTGCATGCACGTAGTCTTTTTGTCCTTGAACTGCATTGGAGTGGTGAATGAGGGTCTGATGTGCTTGACAAACCTAGTGGTTTGGGAACCACATAGATAGAGCTAGTGGGATGGATTTCTTCTGCACAACCCATGAATAGCACTAGAAGGGAGATCAGGGTCTGAGGGACTACGTTGTAGAGAAAGAACTGATTTCCTTGTGTTGGGTGTCTGTGGGTGTCCTGGAAGCCAGGTTGGTTCTGGTGTAGGTGTCCTTGGCTCTTCAATGAGCTCACCAGCTTAGCATTTAGCATTTCCCAACTCCTGGATGGCCTGATAAACCAAACCTTATTGGCTTGGCTGATCTGTTGTTCGTCTGATAAACCAAACTATTGGCTTGGATGAACTATGTACCCTTGTGGTCTTGATATCCTTGGCTATGTGTAACCCTGTTAGTTCCTTATTCCTTGGGGAATCATGCTCGGCTCAGGGGTGGGAGCATTGCTGAGAGATTAAGGAGCACGCGGGCCTTTGGTTGGGTGGAACGTTCCAGTGACGTAGTTGGTGTGGGATAAGTTCTTATTAAGACAAGTATTCTTACCTAACTTGTGTTCGCCATCGTATTTACCATTGATGAATGATAATGCACATAATGAATGCTGAATTGTATATGAATGCATGTTGTTTTGCTTCCACTATGTATATGAATGAATAATGCTTCGTAGTATGTTTTATGTTTTTAAGTATCATGCTTCAGCATTATATGTGTGTATGTTCATGTTCGTGGGACTAGATAACCGGATTATTTGATGTATAGTAGCGTCCTCTTCGCCGGTCGGAGGGTCGGGGGCGTTACAATAAAGACAAACATACCAAGGGAAAGGCTTGAATTCTTATCCATAATTTGAGATCATTTTATTAGACTACTTTGCTGCTTACACCAACATGAACATTCTCACTGCTCATGAAAATTAGGATAAGCCATGCTTATCAATTAGGACCATCATTATAATATGGAAATAAATATTAACTCTTATTGTAAGATGTAAGTTAATCTTAACCAAATATTAGCATTTAATAAAACTATTATAAATTCATTCTCCTAAATTTAGCAAACATTCATCTCATGTAAGGAACTATCATGAATTTGTCAAAGACTGAAGGAGATCATACTTATTCATATATAAATATTTTTTAAACATACAGAAACATAAAATTTGCAATCTTGCATACTTTCTTCAAATTTATTTTCTATTACTGAAATAAATTCAACCTCCCAAATTTGACAAGCAATCGATAGTGAAGATAACAAAGAGATCAAACTTATCCATATATAAACAATTTAGAAAATACAAATCAAAATTTAAGAAAGAGGCTTGAGATATAGATATTAATGACCTTAAAAATAAGAATTCACTTCAAAATGACTAGATATAATTGAAATTCGCACTTTATTAATGAATTTTAACTTTTTGAAATGACACTATTAATTTTGTTATTTTTTTTATCCATTCTTTTCTTGTAAACTATATAAATTAACTATAAGAATTGTTAAACTACATAAAAGATTTATTTTTCATAAGTTTTTTTAAAATTTATATAGCGTAAAAATATTAAAAGTTTTAATTTATGTGGCAAAAGCATATTAAAAAGAAAAAAAAAACTAATTATTTTAGAGAGTCTAAAATGCCATAACTTTTTATATTTTTAGTATTTTTTATTTTATTTTATTTTAATTAAATATTTTTTTATCTCAAATTAAAGTTTAAATTTATTAATTAATATAAATTTCAATGCCAAAAAACCCAAGACAATATGGCATTCCACACTTTGTCAGAACAAACAGTGTTAACTTAAAAATGACAATATTAACATAGTAGTTTGACGATATTAAAATCATCAATATAATATTAAAATGTGTGACAATATTAAAAATTAAAATCGTTCATTCGCACAACTCTGTATTAAGACAAAAAATTCCTTTGGACAATATTAAAATCACTCTTTGTTCAATATAAGCCTGAATTTATTTGTATTTACCCGTCCATTAAAGCCATAAAATCAACAAACAACGAGGACAACATACCTTCTTTTTGTCATAAACAGGGTCGCTTGACAATTATCAACAGGCCTGGAATTTCAAATTTCCAGTGCCTGTCATTTGAAAATTTGGTGACGTTTTGGAGTTTTTGGTGACTGTCATTTTACGTCCTAGGCAATTTGGTGCCTGTCAAATTTTTTTTAGAAAATATTTGACACGTGAGTGCAAAGCAAAGCATCTTGCCCGGAAATAAAAAACAAGACGAGGATGAGTCAAACTATAGCAACGTCAGCAACGTCACTTACCTTTGTGCCGTGTAAAGGAGGATATAAACAGTTTCTATTGTCAAATAAATGTTTACTACCAATATTTTGTGGTTTTAATGCCATTAGATATGGTAGTGAATGCTTCAAACCTGACATTACCGTACTCTTAAGATATTTTTTCTTAACCGCATTCAATCAGCAGTGAATGCCTTCGTTAATTCAAACTTACTGATCTTTAATAGCAAATTACCAGCAACAAGGCAACCTATAACCGAGGGTGTTAGTCTATGATCTCTCCTAGATTGTACACATTTTTTTAGCCACTTAAGTATCAAAGGCATTTTAGTCTTGGTCAGTGGAAAAATGCTTTTGGCCTTTTTCAGGTTATTTCAGAGCATTTGTGGAAGTTAAATTAGTGTTTTAGACAATTTTTGGTTGCATCGTGGTGACCTATTAGCTTCCAATGCAATATCTTCTTAAAAAACACACTAAAGTGCTTAAGGATTCCTCCTCATTTGAATGCTACATTTGATATTGTTTTACTAACATCCACAATGGGATTAGAAATCCTGACGCACTCTTCAAGAAGATAATGGACCCTAACCGAGACTTCTTTGGAAACAGAAGGATTCAAGCCTTTTGGGTCTCAACAACTCTATAACGATATCCTTCGTAACTGCCTTCAGTTATACCTGTAGCGAGAAAAGAACACATCTACGGAATCATATACCATGATTTTTGAAGAACTGATTGCAGGCCTGCTAGAAAAAACATGGTCATAGGTCTTCACAAATTGTTCATCCATTTCGGTAGAAGAGATAATTACAGTGAGATCGGATCCCAAGCACAGTGATATGAGAGATCTATATTTCTATGACAAAAGGCCCAAATTATTATGGGTAATATTTCCCAACATGTGACGATGTTCTGTAATCGGTAGCCTTGGCGACCCTAGGGGCAAATTCTTGGCTCATCTGCTTTTTAAGGCTGTTAGTAGGAGACCAAAGCTAAAACAATTCCAAATAACCCATTTGAAATATGCCATGGAAATTTGAACTGATCAGCATGGGGGTTCTAATTTTCGGGCATATGAAATTCATCTACCAAACCCTAAAAAAACTATTTCAATAGGGTTCTTTTATTACCATATTTCAGTAAATTGCAAATTGCAAAGAAGTGAACCAAATAAGACGAAGTGAAAACCTTGAAGCCAACATTCGTTTGTTCAGTAACCCAAATGATGAGAGGCATTTTTCTTCAATGAGACCAAGCTATATAAATCTTCATAAAAAATCATAAAAAAAAGAATTTGAGACCAAGCTCTTTGCAACAAACCTGGAACGTGAAACCCAATCTTTGCAATTGCGATCCTCTGCTGCTTGACTTTTTTGTTACCTTATGAGCAAATTGATTTAGTTAAACAGTTCAATAATTGAATGGAATCTTCTGTTGCTGCTGGACGGAAGGTGCAGACAGAGGGGAGTCAGGGACAGATGATTCGATGAAGCCCCCAGCGTGAGGTGCCGCACCCCATTCCTCTACCCTAAAGACAACTCCCTCGTTAGTTATTGCTTGGCGAGACCGGATGATGGCTTAAGCCTTACATACAAACTTCAAAGCTGCGCACACCTATATCCCCTTTAAAAACATACCCAGGATAGAAATAATAGAAGGAACTTGGAACGCCCCCATTTCCCCACCAGACTCCATATTGACCTGCTGCTTCTGAAACAAGTCGCGACTCGCCATTACCAATATGAAAAACTTCGATATGAAAAACTTCGGTGAATATGAAAAAAATCGAAGAATCGGACGTAAGTAAGCCTTTTGAAGTTTGAACTCGCCATAAAATATGAAATTAACTGCAGCCTTCAAGTCTTCAACCTCCGGAGGCTTCCCAATGCCCATTGCCCATTAATGCTTGGCAGTGAGAAATTAATTAATGCTGCAAGCCTACGAATTGAAATATTTTCTGGATTCGAGAATCGAATTTCGTAGTAGCTACTAGCTGGTATTAGGTTAGTACTAAGTACCCACGGGCCACGCAGTGATGCCACAAGCCACTGCCCAGTGCGGCAGTGCCCACCAGCTGGTCCCAGGTTGGTAGGGCCGCCGCTGGCCCCTTAAGCCTTAAGGCTTAACCTACCATGCTGCCTCTTGAGACTGCAAGTCCCTACTAGGCTACTACCATAGATTTTGACATGTGATAAATACCAGTGGAAGTGAGTTTGAGGGTTTGAAAATTCTGGAGGACGTCAACATTGACGTGTTAAAAAAAATTGCACCTGTCACATACCTCTAAAAATGAAAAAAACGTTCTGTGGAACGTCAAATTCCAGGCCTGATTCCAGGCCTCATTATCAATATCACCCCGCAGTGCAGTTGTTATAAACAGGCATGCTTGGATTATAAACATGCGTGCTAATTAGCATTTAATGTTATTGCAGTGGTGATTTAGATAGTTGGATCTGACTTAACTATCCACATTTACCGTGCAACAGCATTAAATGATGTGCTGCAGACTGGATATCGATCTTCTGCTCTTGTAATTGGTCCAATAAAATCAAATATTCTTCAGTGGCAATGTTTAAGCACCGGGATAATGTTATTGTAGTGATGATCTGAAAGTTAGATCTGACTCAACCATCCACATTCACCCTGTAACAGCTACAGAATGGATATTAACAACAACTGCAAGTGGATATTAATCCCAATCACTTATAATTGGTCCAACCAAGTCAAATATTATTGAGTGGCCATGTTTAAGCACCTTAATACATGGCATTGAAAGCGTTTGCCAAGGATTACTTGACACTATATCTTAATATATCATTAAGATTTCAAACCCTAATTTATAATGACTGTGTGTAACTGGTAGGCCAGGCCAACACTTATTTGGTTGATTATTTTATTGGACAAGACAATAAACTCTGTCAACTTCATTTACCCTTTACTTGGTGCTAAAATTTCCATTTATACAAGACCACTTTGATGCGAAGACTTTTTTTTTCTTCTAAATGCGAAGTTCCATTATCAGAACAATACTGATTTCTTAGCCCGTTATTTTATCAAGGCTCTGTGCACATGTATCTATTTTTTAACTCTTTATAGTTTTTACACAACTTCTACAGTTTCTGTCCCTCCTTTATAATTAGCAACAACTACATTAAATTAATTAATGTGTCTGAATAGGTGGATAGGCTTAAATTTAAGCACATACCATAGGGAAAAACATTAATATAAAAAGTATGTGCCTAAATTTAGACCTATCGACCTATTCAGACACATTAATTAATTGCTGTGGCAGGCCCATGTGCATTCATTTATGTTTATCACAACAGAAGAAAACAATTTTTGGTCAAAATGAAAATCGTTTCATCATGTTATGCTACATAAATGCTCAACTATTATTCCAGTTAACTCTGTTTAGAATGAAATATGTCACGTGAGTTTAGTATGACCACTGAATCTTTTTACTATAAACCTTATATTACAATTTGGAAACAGGAAACAGGTTAGGGTTTACAATTTTGGAAACAAGTGTATGGCAATATTGATAAACCTTATATTACAACTTGGAAACAGTATAGGGTTTACAATTTTGGCAATAACACAAGTTAAATACAGTTTAATGCCAATCCAGAAAAGATATAAGATACAATGGCTGACTGGTGCGTTGGAAATCAGGGTATTTTTTGCTAGGATAGAAAGCAATCGATACTTATGGAAAGCTTGCAGAAACACTATCCCATTTTAGTACGAAGTGACCTAACATTAGGTCAGTGGATTGCACAACGTCACGTTTATAAAATGAGTATTGTCGTATACGACCCCAACAGACTACAATGACGCTCATGAAATGCAAATCTTAGGATGGTAAATACATATTCAACTGCTGCCTTAATTTCAAATTTCTAGGAACAAGAGAAATAATAATGTGCATTCGACAACATTTTACTCATAAAGAAGAAGAAATTTAAGTGGAAGGCATGCTGTGCCAGGCCCATGTGCATTCATTTATGTTTATCACAATTGAAGAGAACAATTTTTTGTCAAAATGAAAATCGTTTCCTCATGTTATGCTACATAAATGCTCAAATATTATTCCAGTTAACTCTGTTTAGAATGAAATATGTCACCTGAGTTTAGTATGACCACTGAATCCTTTTACTATAAACCTTATATTACAATTTGGAAACAGTTTAGGGTTTACTATTTTGGAAACAAGTGTATGGCAATATTGATAAACCTTATATTACAAGTTGGAAACAGTATAGGGTTTACAATTTTGGCAATAACACACAGGTTAAATACAACTTAATGCCAATCCAGAAAAGATATAAGATACAATGGCGGACTGGTGCGTTGGAAATTAGGGTATTTTTTGCTTGGATAGAAAGCAATCCATACATATGCAAAGCTTGCAGAATTACCTTTAATGCACAGGCGAATTGTTTTCTTGCTTGCTCCAAGACCTTACTTTCTTGCTCCAAGACCAAACAGGAATGAATGGTTTTCTTGCTTGCTCCAAGACCGCACTTTCTTGCTCCAAGACGACACAGGAATGGCGAAACTAAGAAACTGAAAAAGTCGGAAGCACACAGAGGTTAAATCCAGCTTAATGCCAATCCAGAAAAGATATAAGATACAATGGCGGACTGGTGCGTTGGAAATCAGGGTATTTTTTGCTTGGATAGATAGCAATCGAAACGTATGGAAAGCTTGCAAAATTACCTCTAGGCGAATGGTTTTCTTGCTTGCTCGAAGACCGCACTTTCTTCAAGGCGGCACAGGAATGAATAGTTTTCTTGCTTGCTCCAAGACCACATTTTCTTGCTCCAAGACGGCACAGGAATGGCGAAACGGGCAAAACTCAAAAAGTGGGAAGCCAAAGAGTATGGAAACAGACCACTTCCAATTTTTGGCCAACTACTTCAGCAGGTTTTCGAAACTGATTTCCTTGGTGTTTATGACAGGTATCTCATCCACCACCAGCTATCTCCTCCACGTACCTTAAGAGACTCTTCAGCGGCTAACAGACTCCTCCAGCTCCTAAGATCGGCGATCAGGCTATCTGCTCTCCTAACAAACTTCTAAATCGATGGCTAGTTAAGCGGTCAAATTTTTAAATCGATGGCTAGTTAAGTGGTCGACATCCTGGTCATACACTTGGCATGTTTTTGATGAATCTTGATAATCCGCTTAAACAAGTCCATCCCCTAATATTACATATATATATATACACCTATCGGCATAAAAATAAAATGAAGAGTTAGCTTCGTTACAATGTCGTTTATGGTGTTACTCATCGCATCAAGATACAATTTTGACTCTTTCATATATTAACTCAACTAATAAGCATAGTACTATAAATGCATGGGAAAACTTTGTCATTCAAATTATAGCATTTGAATTACAATAAATCTCGGACAATCTTCTTTTTGTTCTACTGATATAGATACTAGCAAAACCCTGTCAATAGTCGAGTAATGTATGCATGTTAATGGTTATTTTAAATGAAAAATAATAATTTTGTATGCAGTTTCATAAAAATAATAATAAAATCCTCGTCTCTAAGAATCTATGCCATTCGCCGAAATCCAAATAAATCGATTTAGATCCGTAGGGTTTCAAACTTATCAAATGTCATTTCAATGATCAAATGACATTCCTAATATATGGCATTACATTGACCAAATGAAATTTGAAATATAAGAAACTCATCCAATGTCATTCTAGATATATAGCATTCGATCAAACTCATCAAATGACATTCCAAATATAAGAAACTCATCCAATGTCATTCTAGATATATAGCATTCGATCAAACTCATCAAATGACATTCCAAATATATGATAAAGACAACGGCATTCCAAATATATGATGAAGACAACGCGATACTGCGTGATAAAACACAGATATATGACTTTCAATCAAATTTATCAAATAACATTCCAAATATATGAAACTCATGTCAAATGACATTCCAAATATATTTCTTTAACCAAAACATGAAGGACGGTCTCACTATATCCAATAAGAATAGCTTTCACGGGATTCTCACTTCTTCCAGGTCTTATAAAACTTTCTCTGTATTTCATTGGAGAAGAAAATATATTTAGATGATGATGTTCTTCCATAAAAGTATATTGACATTGACATCAATGTGTAAGCATTTGTTCTGATTCTATTAGACTTATGATCCTTTAAAGTGCCTTATGTGAATTTTAGCAAGTTTCTACAGAGCCTAGTAACAATCGAAACATTGTGGAACACAGAACACTATCCCATGATTCCATACAGCTGTCAGCCCTTTCACATTGGAAATGTCATCCCTACCTTGAGCCGAACCAATGCATTTTTAAGTTACATTCTGGACTACAATGAATCCTTCAACTAAATAGAGATGAAACACCAACAGAGAGAAAAAGGAATTGAATCCTTGAACTAAATAGAGATGAAACACCAACAGAGAGTAAAAGGAATTGAATCCTTGAACTAAATAGAGATGAAACACCAACAGAGAGAAAAAGGAATTACCTTGTGTAGTTTAAAGAGAGTTCATTCTATTCTTTCCAATCCTACCCACTCCAATCTCCATAGCTTATTCACTGTAATAGTTCGTCTCATTAGATCAAACAGGAAGACTACCTTCTTCAACTTAGTGACATCCTAACTAAAACATTGAAACATCTACCTATTAGATAGAATTGGAAGACTAGCTTTTTCAAATTACTGCCATCGTCTCTTGCGATAACATTGAGTGTTTATATAAATGAGAGTATCAATTGGCCAATTGATCTTAATGACAATGGAATATTATCACACACCAAAAACATGACCTGACTAAACTGGATGGAAATTGCTTTCTCGCAAATGCAAATCGTGACAATCATGCGTTTCAAGGGATTACTCGGACAAAGTTGCATTCAAATAGTAACATAACTAAAAGATTTGAACATATGTTCACAGAATAACACAACTAAAGTTGCATTGAAAGAGTAACACAACTAAAAGATTTGAACATATGTCGACAGAATAACACAACTAAAAACATATGAACATGTGTGGATAATAAACGATCACAACATAATTTTATATAAAAAAAAATCATGAGTATTTCAAATCAATATTGAGATATTAAATCTAAGTGTTAGAAGATTCTAAACTACTCTTTATTCTTCAAAAGTAAAGATTAAACTTAAACTTACGGTTGATTCTTTAAAAATAATTTATGATTTTTAAATATAAAGATTTAAAACTATTTTTAATTCTTTAAAAATCAAAATTTAAAATTATTTATATTTTTAGATAAAGATTTAAAACTATTTTTTCTTTTTAAAATAAAAATTAAGATTCACTATTAGAAAATAGAAGCAAAAGTGAAATAATATCTTTTTAAATAAACTATCAATAAATTATTTATTTATTAATAATTCATTTAAATGTACTTGTGTCTCACACATTATTCCATAACTTTGAAGTAAATAATACAATTTTTGAAATCCTAAATAAAAATAAATTATTTATTTATTTTTAAATAAAAAGTAATCATTTGATTATTTAAATATCTTTATAAACAATTATTATAAAATATTCTATTATATTTTTAAATTTAAATACTTTTATAAATAATTATTATATATTATTTTATTAGAATTTCAAATAATCAAAAAATAATTTACATAATTCACTTAATCATAATTTGTATAGCATAAAATATAAATATAATATTTTTTTTATATTCTCTCTATAAATAATATTGTTTGCATATACATATATAAAAGTATGTATAATATTTTTTTAAATATTCTTAACTAATATTTTTATGTATCTTTTATATTGATGATAAATATTTTTTACTTTCTTTATATCTTAAATATATAAAATCTAGCACATTTATATAGTTTGTGATTGAATGAGGTGGATATTGATCAAATGGTTGAAAGGATTGTTTTTATTCTTTGTATTATTTTAGTTAAAAGAGTTCAAGTTTGAGTTATCTATGCATAACTACATGTTATGATGGACATTATTCTGTGTTATATATATAGATAGATAGATAGATAGATATATATATATATATAGATAGATAGATAGATAGATAGATAGATAGATAGATTATCTCACATTCTTTTAGTTATTTGTCATGAACATCCATTCATCAAATATATCTATGCATTAGAATTGCTTATTTCCAATTTTGAACTACTTCTATAAAAGCAATCTTGATAGTACACTTGTCTCATCCTCGTCAATAGATGAAAAAAAGTAAGTTCTAGTCCACCCCAAATCTCAAATAAAAAGGCCTATCCACTTAATAAATAAGAGCAAGGAGGTGGTAATTTGCTTAACGCTATTGCTACGAGATGGTTAAGAACTTAAATGATAGATGTGGAGAAATTAAACTAAAGGACATAAGTTCAACCCTTCATAAAGTGATCTTTGGTGCTCAAGATTGATTGATATTGAGTTATCAAAAAAACTATAAAAATTAACATCCATAAAAAATAAAGTTATATTTCTCCCCTCTCTATTTTTTTTATATTTTATATTTTTATTCTTAGTTCATCATTTATTTGGGGCTCTAAATTAGGTGCATACTTTCCTTCCCTCTCTATTTTTTTTTTCTATTTTTTCTATATTCACTTTTACATCTTTACATAAGAATGAGTAATTCACTGCATTTTTCAAATACAACTAAAAGGAAGAACTAGCATAGTTACCATGAATAACCTTTATGAATTTAAGGAGTCATTAGAGAAAGGTAGGGAAGCACGAGAGGATAAAATTTATCAATGATTATAATTCTTAGAGAAAGGTAGGGAAGAAAGAGAAGTTAAACTCCAAATAGAGTTAAATGCCATGTTCCATAATAAATTTACATATTTTCAAGAAGAGATCCAATATATAGAATTCTTAGATAAACGTAGGGAAGAAAGAGAAGTTAAACTCCAAATAGAGTTAAATTCCATGCTCCATAATAAATTTACATATTTTCAAGAAGAGATCCAAAAACAATTAGATGATAAGATAAAAAAAAATAGAGAACAAGGTAGAGATAATGGAGACTAGACTGAATGCAATGGAAATTTGAAAACACATGAAAAAGGAGAGGTAGATATAACTTAGAAAATATTAAGTTAAAGGATAGGATTAAAGTATCAGATGAAAAACTTAACCACAACCTAACCCTAAATAATATAGAAGGTGAAATAGATATCAAACCCATTAAAGAAGAAATGAATACGCTCATAGCCTTAGACCATGAGTGTAACAAAAGAGCTTTAAAGCTCATAATTTTTTGTGTAAAAGAGAAGGAAGACAAGGATACGTTAGCCATTGTCAAGATAGAACTTCACAATAGGTTGCAAATTGAAACTATCGGTCTCACAAAAGCAAAGAGGTTGGGGAAATTAATTGAGAATAAAGAAAGGATATTACAGGTTAAGGTTATCTCTACCAAAACAAAAATAGCATAATCTCTAAGACATCAATATTAAAAGAATAGGGGATATTTGTAAATGAAGACCTCATTGGGGAGGAGGAGGACAAATTAAGAAAGGAGGTCCAAAAGCTAAAAGAAGCTAGGAATGAGGGAAAATGGGAATTAATAAAAAACATGAAAGTTGTTACTAGCGATGGAAACCAAAATGATAGTAATAAATAGCAATTCGACACACTCTAGATCTTCTCCTAGAGCTGCAAATATTTCTATGGAGTAAATACCCTAAGTTAAGTTAGATCTTGAGCGAAATTGATATTATATTATTGGTTGAAACTTGGGAACATGAGGAGTCCAAGGTCCTTGATATAGAAGGATATGTCCTATGGTCAATATGAAATAAAAGTTCATGTCATAGAGGCATTGGGGGTATAGCCTGTTACATTAGGAAGAACATATCCCCACATGTTAGGCTTTATAAGAAAGACCCTTACAACCAATTTATTTGGATAGAGATCACACACATTAATGATGAAAAAAACTACATAGCCACATGTTGTTTTTCCCCTATTAATTCCAACTTCTATAAAAAAACCAATTTAGATAAAAAAAATGTCCTTATAATGGTTTAGAACATGATATTTCTAGTTTAAAGAAGGAAGTAAATATCCTTTCGATGGGTGACTTCAATGCTCGAACTTCCAATAACCAAGCTATTCTTTTAAGAAACTATTCCAACCCTAATCCTCTTTGGTTAGATGAAGACCTTAAGCTAGCTAACACGCACAAATTTTTTTATGAAGATATAAGTGAAAATTTATTTGATTCTGAGCTAGTCAAATTTTGTAGTACTCAAGATCTTATCATTTGCAACGGTCTCCTAAAATGGCCAAAATCTAGCGAGATGACTTGCATCCATGGGCTTGGAAGTAGTGTGGTAGATTATGTTATATCTGATATCCCTATATACAAAAAATTAATAGATTGCAACATCTTCAAGGACCATGACCCTCACTCTAATCAAACACCTTTAATTATAACTCTCAATATTGCCATGCATAGAGATCCCAAGGAGGAAAACTATCATTGGAAAAAGCACCTAATCTTCCATAAAAGTAAAGCTAACATTTTTCTCCATGATCTAAAAAATGAAGTGTTTCCCTTATTTAGTATGGAGAATATAGAAAATATCTACTATAATTTTTCTACAACCCTCTCATCGTCTATTAACAATTTCTCTATTGAATTCTCGACTAAAATGAGCAATAGTAGAACCAACCCTTGATATGATCAAGAGTGTAAAGATTGGAGATAATAAATTAAGAAAGCTACTACAAATTCAATAAAAATGGACAAGATAAATCACCACAAAGACTTAATTAAAATTAAAAAAAAAATTTTATCTAATTAAAAGGCATGAAAACATCCTACACCTCTCCAAGGTGACTCCTAAGAAATTCTACACGCAAATTATAACTCACAAAATGGAAGAAGACAATAAAATTGCTTTAAAAGATTGTAATTCCTATCTCAAAAAGCTTCAAGAATCCCCAGATATTAGAGAAATTATTTAAACCCTTCTCACAATGAAAGATTTTTTCTCGTTAGAAGACATAGATTTCAGGGTTAAGCACTTATAAAATGGAAAAGCCAAAGACATTGAAGGCTACCAAGAAAAAATCTTAAAAATTGAAGAGTCTATCCTCATCCCACACATCCACAAACTCTTTAATGTAGAGGTCAGGAAAGGGTTTCCTACACCTTGGACTCAAAGCCTCATTATTCGTATTTTCAAAAGTGGTGATAAAAATGACCCCTCTAATTATCATGGTATTATGATTAAACCTCTCTTAGCCTAGTTATGTGGTATTATCTTAGAAAATAAGATCAACGAATGGCTAGAAATGGAAGGTAAGCGAGCTAAAGCCCAAGCAGGTTTTAGAAGGAATCATTCAACCAAGGACCACTTGGTTACACTTAAGATCATTGCAAAGGAATGACGAATAATAAGTCTGACCTATTTTGTTTCTTTATGGATTTTAGAAAATACTTTTATACAATGCCTAGAAATAACCTATGGAATAGGCTAGATGATATTAGGGTTCCTTTTGAGTTGAGAGCTATCGCGATAAGGTTATATGAAAATTTCATTGCCAAGTTTAAGAATAATGAGGGGTGGAAAATATATATAAATTGTAATATTGGAGTTAAACAAGGTTTCCCCCTCTCCCCTACCATTTTTTGCATTGACGTTGATAAGCTAGAAAAAGTGTTTAGAAGAAGTAGGGTGTGTCGATACAATCTTAGCTAGGATAGTTATCGTCGTCCTTCTTTATGCTCATGATATTGTTTTTATGGCAAGGTGTCCTTCTCATCTCAATAAGAAACTAATCATTCTTATTACTTTATATATATATATATATATATATATATATATATATAATGGCCATATACATTACTAGCTAGATAAGCCTAGTTAAAATATTTAACCTACACAAATGTAAAGGTATATTTTTTTCATAAGAAAAAAATCATAACTTTATTTGGTACAAAAAAGATACATTCTTCATAATTGGGCAAAGTCTATAGACTTGATCATCATATCAATCTAAAATATTCAAAGATTTTTTTCCTAATCATCTCTATAATGTCCCCAAAAATTGAAAAAAATAAATAAAAATTATAGGCTAGGGAAAATCTACCCAAGGGAGATCATTATTACTCATGCGGAATTACATGCGCTACTTATACTTTAGATCTCTTCATATACTATCCTTATTGTCTTGTTAATCTCTCATCCATTCAGTGATTATTAGTTCGTTTACTTCCTATATCTTAATTCTTTTATTTAAACTATTTGTACATCTTAGGTATTACTGTCGGTGAATTAATAAATTGTATAGATCATTGTTTTACTCCTGCACATGTGTACTTTATTTATTTAATAAAAAATAACTTAACTTTTTTGATGGGAATAAAGTGGTGGAGTGGCAGGACTAGTTCTCCCATAACGATCTGAGAGGTAAGGTATTACTTAGTTACGCAGGCTTACTTAGTTCAATCGAATGAAGGAACCTCTCTCTTTTACTTACGTAGTTCATTGCTTGCGATGGGATTGGGTGTAAAGTGTGTTCATAGCCTTGATTGTTAATAACTTGTTCCTCATTATTACGTTGCCTATCGACTTGGTTTTATAACTTTGTAAGTGTCATTATTGTCAGTTTAGCTATTTGGGCTAAATTTCCTATACATTAATTATTCTTCATTATGTTTTAAATTCTCTATCATGTATGTCATTGATATCTCTTTTGTGCTATGTATATTTTTACTATACTTATTAACTTCTCTTATGTTCTTTTATTGGCAGGTTATTAGGTTGGTTTAAGAGCAACCGTTGGATTTAGTCCTAGATGTTACCATGGCATACATTGCATGCCATGGTTCTTAAGCATAAACACCTTGTTACTAAGGTATTAAAACTGTAATATCTAAACCTATGGACTATACATTATCCACATACCTAAGCAAGGGTTCTTTAACTTTGGACTAGCACAACCTATGACTAAGTATTATTGTAATATTATCATAGTGCAAGATTTGTAATATGTTAGCGTTGATGTTAGAGTTTGGGATTGACATGATATATCGTATAAACCATACGTTTTCAGGGTTTAAGCATTGGTATGGAGGGTGGTAATAATTGATACCTTGTAACAAGGCTTGACTATGGGAGTGGGTTTCATAAATCGTTAATGGACTCTAGCCTGGTGCATTTAATGCTCTTTGTAAAGCATGACAGCCTTCCCTTAGGCTTTGGTCACGATAGCTGTGCATTGTATTTTCATTTGGGGTTTATTCATTTTGGCTCTGCGCAGAGGGATGGCCATGGAGCCGACCTCCAGACTGCGAGGTAAGCATGTGTTGAGTCTATACGCCTGCACAATGTTTGGTTTAAAGTTTGATAGGATGGCATACTCCTCATCCCCATCTTGGTTTTTTCTTACAGGTGCCGAAAGGAATGGAGGAGCAACATGGCTACGACATTGTTGGATCCAAGCATTGCATTCGTGGCGAGGGTAAGCATGCTAATCAAGCTTATGCTTGTCACCCTTCAATCTTGTGGGAAAAGGTACATTTCAACTAGTTTATGGGTTGGGGTTTGATTCTATAGAGAATTCGATTTAGCCTTCGAGCTTTGAATACAGACTTGGTTATATTTAATGTTGAGGAATTATGTTATGAATCGTTTCTTAGGCCATTCGGCTCTGTGTAATTTCATTTTCATTATGTGAATTTCTAATTTATTTGGTTTTGGGCTTTGAAGACATGGGATGCACCATTTCTTGCAATGGTGCCATAGCCCATTGGCACGCCTGTGAAAACTTCATTCCCAGCCTTTAATGTCAACTGTGTACCAGACTTGGGATCTCTGTGTAAATAGATATGTGTATGGTTTTGATATAATGGTAATGGTTAACTTGATATAATGTGTATGTGATTTCCTTCTGCACTTTTATGGAGCACTATATTTAAATGGGTTGGGGTTTTAAAAACAGAGGCATACGCCTTATCGGATGCTCTATGTGTAATTGCCATTGATTAGCTTGGTTAACGTAATATTTCGAAAGCGTGGGTAAAGGCCATGCCATAACTGACATGATCCTTCCCATAGTGCTACGATAGCTTGTAGTTTACTTGTTTACGGTATTTGGTTCTTATGTAATTTGGGCTGTGGGAAACTATGGGTTGGGAACCATGGTGGCCAACACTTATAGTAGGGTTATATTTAATGGACTGTGTATTAAAAAGGTTAGTGGCCTAGGTCATGCTGTAGCTAGGGTCTTGCGACCTCACAGCTAGCATAGGTATTGTTTAATTATATGGAAATTGATGTGTTTGTGAAGATATAGCCCGCGTGCTTAGTGTAATTCGTGGCCTATGTAGTGGTATAAACTATGGATTTATATACACGATTGATTCATGTTCAATTCGTTATGTTATGGATTTTAAAATGTTTTGTGAACCAACCGTAAGGTTATACGATTTGGTTATGGTAATGATCTATGTTAAGGTCCTTATTGTGGCATTTAATTTTGTTTATGAATTGAATTTGTAACCCGGAGGATCGATACCACAAACTATGTTTATTAAATATGACCTTTGTTTATTAATACAGGGTTATATAAATGGATACTTGGTAAAATTTTGGGTGGATGTTTATGATGGATATTATATGGGACCTTTAAAGATATAATGCATGTGATTTATGGTATTTTATTATAGATGTTAATACTGTACGTTTTTGTTGTAGAGTCTTGATAAGGACCACATGGATGGTCATGATATCCCTCTGATTAAATTTAATGTTTGATTCAATTATGTAAAGTATTTTGGTTTTAAATGATTATATGAAGCAGACCTTGGAAGGTCTTTCATAACTCATTTAGCTTGCTTATTATATGAACTTGGTTCTTAGTATATCTAATTTAATATATAAACATGTATAGTTTTAGCACAATTAATATTTTAATTAATTATTACTGAACTAGTTTATTTAAAATTCTAGGACAAGCCTCTCCTAACAAATGAAATATGTCAGCAGAGTATTAAATACATAGAACACATTATAAAAATAATACTAAGATCAACACCTAGTTAATACAGTAACATTTATGAAGGATACCACCTTCAACATAAACAACACATAATAAAACTTCTCTAGCATAAGATTTGTAAATTGTAATTACAAACCCTAGCAGTTTGTTAACCATAAAACTTAGCCATTAGGGTTAGAAATTACGTTGCATCCATTACTTAACATAAGAAGTAATAAATCTTTAGGAAATAAAATAGAATAGGCTTTCCAGGGTTTCATACCTAAATTTCAAGCTTTGTCAATTGCTGCACCTGCACACTTAAATAACCAGTATTAACAATTCAATGTGGATTTGACCTCTACTTGATGACCAAATCACTTGGGAACTACCACGTTCCACCCAACCATGACCCAGAACCATTCCTGGTTTAAATTCGGATCCCCATGAGCTAGAATCCAACATGCAAGTAGCTTAGAGCTCCTAAGGTAGGGTTTCCTATCTGGTAATCAATTCTAAATCAATCCTCCTTCAGTTGCATGAGAAGTTATCCAAGAAAACACTTGAGGGAAAAACATGCAGAATAATAATTCTCCTAGATAAAAATCAGAACCCCAAGCCTTTTCTTGGCTTGAATATTTATAGACAGACTTTTCAGTCAAAGGGGCACTTAAATCAAGAAATCCTTGACTTCTTGATTTAACCCTTTTTAATTTACTAGGGTAATTTTCAATTCTTAACCTAGGAACTTTTAACTACTTGCTAGTTAATCTTTCATAGATATTTCACTATTTATTAATCCTTTAATAATAAATAATAATTGGTGGAGATTCTCTTCTTTCTTTATTCAATTATATAATTAATCATAATTAATTATTTACACATACTATGTATAAAGTACATAGTATTAAAATACTTGTTAACATTTGTCTTCGGGCATCATGTGTCATGATCCATAGACTTAATGCCACTTCTTTATGAAGGTCAAGTAGATAGATGGCTCTGGTCTACTAGGATATGCAACTCTAAATATCCTTGCATGTTGGATTTCCCTTGTATAACATGGTAGTTCTTCAGTACTTGATGGGAATACAGAAATTCAAAATTCCATTTAATCACTTAAAAATAAGTATGATGAGATCAATATTATTCTCGAGTCCTTTTCACTCGGAGGTGATTTTACTCTTTTTAGTAACCCCTAGCGCTTACCAGAGCCCATACTCAATTCTTATAATAGGGAGTTACAAATATAGTGCAATTCCAGAGCTCTTGCTCAACACTAAATGCTAGGATGTACTTGTACGATACACCTAGCGATACAATGGCCAATGATCCAATGATCTAGATCTTATGCTCAACATCAACATGGAATGCTCCAGATCCTATGCCCAAAATTTCCAATTATATTTTCATGTGTTCTATAGCTTTATGCTCAACACAAATGTATGTACTCATGTACTCCAGAGCCTCTCTCTCAACACAAAACATCTCATCGATCATGTGCTTCATGGTCCACACCAAACACAAGCATTTCATCAATCATGTGCTTCGGGGTCCACACCCAACACAACCAACATATATATTCATATGTATCATCAACAATTGGCTTACAACCAATATAAAAAACAAATCATCATGTTCATATGCAGTGGGGTCTTATACCCAATATAAAATAAAACATCAATATAATCACCATGATTAATAGGCTCATGCCTGTAAATGGTAGGTCCAAAATTTGAGATATTACATCCCTCCTCGCTTTGTACAACACCGTCCTTGGTTTTATAGGGACTCTAAATGATATCTTGAAACAAGGCAGGGTAATCCTTTCTCATGGTGGCCTCATTCTCCCAGGTTTCCGCATCTACCTCAAAGTGCTTCCACTGCACTTTCAATTGAACTACGGTGCACTTCCAAAGCTGCACTTCTCTCTTGTCCAATATATGCAAAGGCTCAGGGGCAAATTCCAACTCAGGTTCCACCTATAATAATGACCAATCAATGAAATGATTAGTGTCATAAACATATTTCTTTAATAAAGATGCATGGAAATCATTATGAACGCTTATGTGCACAGGTAATGCTAGTTCATAAGCCACTGGTCCTTTCTTGGACAGGATTTCAAAAGGCCCACAAAACCTAGGTGCTAACTTACCACACCTACCCAAACTCAATGAGCTACATTTTGATTTTACTTTCAAGTAGAGATGCTCACCTACTTGGTAGTCTTTATCTTTTCTTTTCTTATCCGCATAACTTTTCTGATGGTCTTGTGCCTCTTTAAGGTTTTCATGGACCTTGGTAACTAATTGTTCCAAGTCCAATAATAGGTCAGGCCCTAACATGACCCGATCCACTCGACTGTCCCAAGTAATTGGGGTCCTACACTTCCATCCATAGAGTACCTCGAAGGTACTCATCTTGGCGGAAGCCTGATACCCATTGTTATATGAAAACTGTGCAAGGTGCATATAATCCTCCCACTTGGTGGGTTATTCATGACATACATTCGAAGCATGTCTTCAACAATTTGGTTTACTCTGTTAGTCTGTCCATCCATCTGCGAGTGATAAGTAGTGCTAAAGTTCAACTACGTCTCTAATCTAGACATTAGAGGAAATTTGGGGTCTAAAATGAGCCTTATAAGAAAACGTGCCAAAATAAGTTTTTGTGCGTTGGAATTCAAGAACCAATAGAATTTCAATAAAATAAGTCAACCATAATGGTTGAATTGACATATTTGTCATTAAAAAAACTACTTTTTTTGTTCGTATTTCGACGTATCTCATTGTGTTTTTACTCAAATTTCGATCGGGAGAGCTCGTTGGATGCAAAATTTGATTCCACATCCAATGAGTACCCACACTACATAATTTTTACGGACCTCGCTAACCCAAAAACAAGAAATACCTGAAAAAACATGATGATGATGTCATCATCACGTTTTTTCAGGTATTTCTTGTTTTTGGGGTAGTGGGGTCCATCAAAAGTATGCAGTGTGGGTACTCGTTGGATGCAAAATCAAATTTTGCATCCAACGAGCTCTCCCAATCAAAATTTGAGTAAAAACACAGGGAGATATGTCGAAAATACGAACACAAAAAGTATTTTTTTTCTTTCTTCTTCCAAAATTAATCAATATTATTTTATTATTTTCACTATTATAACTATTATTTTATTATTTTCCTTAGGAGGCCCATTTTAGACCCCAAAATTCCTCTAATGGAATAAATATCTCCAAAAGTTTCCTGTAAACTTAACATCTTGATCTGAGATAACTGCTTTGGGTATCCCATGCAATATGAATATCTCTTTTAGAATGATATCAGCAATGTTCACAGCCTTGTAGGTCAATTTCACGGGGATGAAGTGTGATTCCTTTGACAGCTTGTCAGTGACTATGAAGATGGAATCATTTTGCTTCTTGCTTTTCGGTAAGCCAATAATAAAATCCATACTGATAACCTCCTAGTTCCATTCCGGAAAGGGCAATGGCTGTAGCAATCCTGAAGGATGTTGGTGCTCAGCTTTAACTAGATGGAATTCCTGGAATTTTACAATAAACATTGCAATGTCGACCTTTAACCTGGGCCAGTAAATATGTCTCTTGACTGCAGATATCATCTTTTGATATCCCAACTGCCCCAAGTAGGGTTCCCTATGAAATTCTGTGAAGATGCTAGACCGAATGTCCCCTCCATCTGGAAAATACAATCTATCCTTGGACCATAGTAGTCCAGAGTCATCCACCTTGTATTCCTTCTGTTGTTGAAACAATTTGTCCTCCTGGACCTTCTTGAGGATTTCCACATAGAATGGGTCAACCTTGTTGGCCGTTCTAATCTTCTCATGCAAATCGGCATCAGTTTGACTCAGGGTCACCTCATATATCATATGATTTCATCGAATCAAAGCATCAAAAACTTTGTTCTCTTTGCCCTTAATATGATTTAGTTCAAAGTGATACTCACTCAAGAAATCCAACCATCTGCCTTTCCTTGCATTTAGATCGGGTAGATCGAAAAAATATTTTCGACTCATATTGTCAGTCTTTAGAAGGGACTTCCTTCACATGAGGTAGGGCTTCCACATCTTCAAAGCATGGATAATGGATGCTAGCTTAATATCGTGCATGGGATAATTTCGCTCATGCTCTTTTAATTTTCATGATTCATAACAGATCACATGATCATTTTGTGAGAGGACTCCTCCAAGTCCTTCCTTGCATGCATCCGTGCATACAATGAAATCCCCATTGGGATCTGCAATCTACAACACTGGTGTGGTCATCAAAAGTTGATTAAGCTTTTGAAAACTTTATTCACACTTGTCAGTCCATAAGAACTTGTTTGCTTTCTTCTGCAAAGCCATCATGGTGCAAGCAATTCTCGAGAAGTTCTCAATGAAATTTCGATAATATCTGGCTAATCCCAAGAATGACCTAATGTCTGTCACACTAGTCGAGGTAGGCCAATCCTTTATGGCTCAAATCTTTTTCAGGTCCACAGCTATTCCTACCTCGGATATGATGTGACCTAGGTACTATATTTGTGGTTTGTAAAAATCACATTTACTAAACTTAGCGTAGAGCTGGTTTTCTCTCAACACTCAAAGTACTATGCGAAGGTGTTCTTCATGTTCCTCTTTGTTCTTGCAATAAACCAGAATGTCATCAATAAAGGCTAGTACAAAATTATCCAAATATTTACTGAATATGTTGTTCATCATAAACATAAAGTTTACAGGTGCATTGGTAAACTTGAATGGCATCACTACAAAATCATAGTGCCCGTACCTCGTACGAAAGGCAATCTTGGGAAATATCTTCATCTCGGATCCATACCTCATTGTACGTGTATCACAGTTCAATCTTCAAAAATATTTTTTCTCCTCCCACCTGGTCGAACAAGTCATCGATCCTAGGGAGCGGGTAACAGTTCTTTATAGTCATTTTGTTCAACTAATGGTAATCAATGCACATCCGCATCCTACCATCCTTCTTCTTTACAAAAGAAATTGGTGCTCCCTAAGGGGACACACTGGGTCAGATATACCCTTTCTCTATTAATTCCTACAACTGTAGTTTGAATTGCACCAATTCTGGTGCACTCATGCGGTAAGGGGATTTGGAGGCTGAAACTGATCCTGGGGTTAGTTAGAAGGTCTCATTTTGTAGGTAATCTGAGGATTTCCTTGGGAAACACATCCTTGAAATCTTCAAGAACGGGGAAGTCTTCTATGCGTTGTTCTCTATTCGACTCTACATCTCAGATGTTCACCGCAAACAACTTGCAGCCCTTCCCAACCCACTTCTTCGCTTGCAAGGTAGAGATTTGTCTTACAAAAAATTTCTTTGGGATTCCTTGAACCTTCACTTGGTTCCCTTGGTTATTAGTACACAAGATAGACTTGTGTAGAAAATCAAGAATTACATGGCGTTGTTCCAACCAGTCCATGCAATAAGAATATCATACGATCCTAAAGGTAGGATGTTTAGGTTTAGCTTGGTAAGGAAACCATTCAGGTCTACTTCACATTCTTTAACAATCTCCGAAACCTTCTGTTTCGTACTAGTAGCTAACTGTACCAGCCAATTTTTATCATGCTTTACTTTTCTTAACTTGGATAAATCAATAATCTTAGGTGCAACATAGCTCTGGAAAGCACCGAGATCAATAAGTAATAAACAGAGGTGTTCAAAATATTACCTTTGACCTCAACCATTGTAGCTTGATGGTCCACCTGTCGGCCATCTAATGCTGCATATATTCATGGTGTTCCCTATATATCCTCAATGGTAGGTTCTTCTTGCAGGTTATGCAAGAATCCATTGTTCTTGTTCTTACAATCTCGAGCATAATGCAGCCCGTTCCACTTCCAGCACTTGATCGCTAAAGGGGTAGCATTGCCTCCACTCACCACTTGCTTATTCCCGTTAGGAGCTGGTACATAAGGATTCATACTAGTTTTGTTGAAGTTCTTGTTCGCTTGAAAGCTGTTATTTTTCTTTCTATAAGGTTGTGGGTTTGACCAAGGCTTGCGGTTATCAGAAAAGTTTCTATACTTTTCTTGGTTTCAGTTCTGGTTTTATTGCCATAACTACCCATGCTCATAGCAGAAGTGGGCCTTGTGTAGTATAGTATCCAGTGTCTTTGGCATGTCAAATTCTATCCTGTCCCAAAAAGTGGGAGGAAGACATCCTAGGAACTACTAGATATTCACCTTCTCTTCTTCGATACATGGTGCATAATGCCGTAGATCTAGAAATATGTTTATAAATGCATCCATAGTCATGGACCCCATGCGCAGTTCATGGAACACTTTTACCTTACAGTCAAAGAACCTTTCTGACATGTATTTTTCTTGGAAAATCTTTCAGAATTTTTGCCAGCTTATTTCTCGTAGCTCATATTTCTTGGTGTGCTTTAAATCTCGCTACCATCTTGATGCCTTTCCATTCAGGTTGTAGATGGAAATCCTAGCTTGTATCACACTTGAATAGTTATGAACCTGGAAATACTTAATCATTCCCAGCAACCATTCTTCAGCCTTTTCTCCCATATTTACTTCACCTTCATAGTTCAGGGCTCTTATTTTTCGAAACTCCCCTTGAAGACTAGCATCACTTCTTTGCCTCTTTTTCCATGGAGAAAGTGAGTCATCACTAGCAAGATTGTGATGATCTCCTTTAGTTGCTTCAGGTGTACCTTATTTTTCTTCTTCTCTTGGGCTTCTGGCCCACTCATGGTACAGTTCTCTTTTGGATCTGTTGGTGTACTGGGTAGGTTTACCTTGTGGACTCTGTCTAATCATGTGATGCAATAATGCTTCATTTATAGCTTCATGTTCATTTCTTTCATTTATACAGTCTTCTTTGAAACTTTTCAGTTCAGCTTGAAGATCGTGCAAAGCTTTTCGCGCATCAGAGTTTATCTCGACCACCAAGTTCACTTCTGAAGTGGCAGTGGCCATTTCTTCCTGCCGGCTATTTTCTTCCTCAGTGTTCATAAACTGAACAATGCTATAAAAAAAAATTCCTGTAACACAAAAAATTTTAATAGCAGCAAAAATTTATGTTAGTAACAAAAAAAATTACTTATGATACTTTATTTTCTCTGCATGAATGCCTGGTGTGCCCATAAGTCTCTCAGTATTGAAACTGGGCTCTAATACCACTTGTAATGTCCCCAAAAATTGAAAATAAAAATAAAAATTTACAGGCTAGTGAAAATCTACCAAAGGGGGATCATTATTACTCATGCAAAATTACATGCGCTACTTATACTTTCAATCTCTTCATAAACTATCCTTAATGTCTTTTTAATATCTCATCCATTTAGTGATTATTAGTTCGTTTACTTCGTATATCTTAATTATGTTATTGAAATTATTTGTATATCTTAGTTATTACTGTCGGTGAACTAATGAATTGTATAGATCATTGTTTTACTCCTGCACATGTGTACTTTGTTTATTAAATAAAAACTAACTTAACTTTGTTGATGGGAATAAAGTGGTGGAGTGGCGGGACTATTTCTCCCATGACGATCTGAGAGGTAAGGTATTACTTGGTTATGTAGGCTTACTTAGTTCAATCGAACTAAGGCACCTCTCTCTTTTACTTACGCAGTTCATTACTTGCGATGGGATCAGATGTAAAGTGTGTTGACATCCTTGGCCATTGATAACTTGCTACTAGTTATTACGTTGCCTATCGACTTGTTTTTATAACTTGGTAAGTGTTGTTATCATCAATTTAGCTATTTTGGATTAATTTCCTGTACAATAATTATTCTTCATTATTCTTTTGAATTCATTATCCTGTATGTCATTGATATCTCTTTCGTGCTATGTATATTTTTACTATACTTATTAACTTCTCTTATGTACTTTTATTGGCAAGTTATTAGGTTGGTTTAAGAGGAACCATTGGATTTTTAAATTCCTAGATGTTACCATGGCATACTTTGTATGCCATGGTTCTTAAGCATAAACACCTTGTTACTAAGGTATTAAAACCCTAGGCTCTAAACCTATGGACTATACATTATCTACATATCTAAGCAAGGGTTCTTTGACTTTGGACTAGCGCAACCTATGACTAAGTATTGTTGTAATACTATCATAGTACAAGCTTTGTAATATGTTAACAATGATGTTATATTTTGGGATTGACATGATATATAGTATAAACCATACATTTCCAGGGTTTAAGCGTTGTTATGGAGGGTGGTAATAATCGATACCTGGTAACAAGGATTGACTATGGGAGTGGGTTTGATAAATCATTAATGGACTACAACCTGCTACATTTAATGCTCTTCATAAAGCACAATAGCCTTCCCTTAGGATTTGATCCATGATAGCTATGCATTGTATTGTCATTTAGGGTTTATTCATTTTGTCTCTACGTAGAGGGATGGCCATGGAGACGACCTCTAGACCGTGAGGTAATCCTGTGTCTAGTCTATACGCCTGGACAATGTTTGGTTTAAAGTTTGATAGGATGGAATACTCCTCATCCCCATCTTGGTTTTTGCTCGCAAGTGCCTAAAGGAATGGAGGAGCAACGTGGCTACGACACTGTTGGATCCAAGCATTTCATTCGTGGCTGCGGTAAGCTTGCTAATCAAGCTTATGCTTGTCACCCTTCAATCATGTGGGCATAGCTACGTTTCGACTGGTTCTTTGGTTTCGGTTTGATGTTATAGAGAATTTGATTTTGCCTTCAGGCTTTGAATACAGACTTGGTTATTTTTAATGTTAAGGCGTTATGCCATGAATCATTTCGTAGTCCATTCGGCTCTATGTAATTTGATTTTTGTTATGTGAATCGTTAATTTATTTGGTTTTAGGTTTTAAATCCATGGGCTGCACCATTGCTTGCAATGGTGCCATAGCCCATTGGCACGCCTATGAAAACTTTGTTCCCAACCTTTAATTGAGATTGTGTACCAGACTTGGGATCTCTATGTAAATAGATATGTGTATGATTTTGATATAATGATAATGGTTAACTTGATATAATGTGTATGTGATTTCCTTTTGTTCTTTTATTGAGCACTATATTTAAATGGGTTGGGGTTTTAAAAACAAAGGAATACACCTTATCGGATTCTCTGTGTGTAATTTCCATTGATTAGCTTCGATAATGTAATATTTCGACAGCGTGGGTAAAGGGCATGCCATAAATGGCATGAGCCTTCCCACAGTGCTGCGATAGATTGTAGTTTATCTGTTTACGGTATTCGGTTCTTATGTAATTTGCGCTATGGAAAACCATGGGTTGGGAACCATGGTGGCCAACGCTGATAGTAGGGTTATATTTAATGGACTATGTATTAAAAAGGTTAGTGGCCGAGGTCGTGTTGTAGCTAGGGTCTTGCGACCTCACTGCTAGCGTAGGTATTGTTTAATTATATGGCAATTGATAAGTTTACGAAGGTACAGCCCACGTGCTTAGTGTAATTCGTAGCTTCTGTAGTGCTATAAACTATGGATTTATATACAGGATTGATTCCTATTCAATTAGTTATGTTATGGCTTTTAAAAAAATTTGTGAACTAGCCGTAAGGTTATACGATTTGGTTATGTTGATGATTTATGTTAAGGTCCTTATTATGTAGTTTAATTTTGTTTATGAATTGAATTTGTAACCCGTGAGGATCGATACCGAGACCTCTGTTTATTAAATACGACCTTTGTTTATTAATACAGAGTTATATAAATGGTTACTTGGTAAAATTTTAGGTGGATGTTTATGATGGATATTATATGGGACCTTTAAAGATATAATGCATTTGATTTATGGTATTTTATTATAGATGTTAAGACTGTAGATTTTTATGGCAGAGTCTTGATAAGGACCACATGGATGGTCATGATATCCTTCTCATTAAATTTAATGTTTGCTTCAGTTATGTAAAGTATTTTGGTTTTAAATGATTATATGAAGAAGACCTTAGAAGGTCTTTGAGAACTCGTTTAGCTTGATTATTATATGAACGTGGTTCTTAGTAGATATAATTTAAAATATAAACATGTATACTTTTAGCATAAATAATATTTTAATTAATGATTACTGAACTAGTTTATTTAAAATTTTAGGGCAAGCCTCTGCTGACAAATGAAATATGTCAGCAGAGTATTAAATACAGAGAACACAGTATAAACATAATGCAAAGATCAACACCTAGTTAATACAGTGACATTTATAAAGGATACCACCGTGAACATAAACAACATATACTAAAACTTCTCCTTTATAATATTAGGAAATTGTAATTACAAACCCTAGCAGTTTTTTAACAATAAAACTTAACCCTTAGGGTTAGAAATTACATTGCATCCATTACTTAACATATGCAGTAATAAATATTTAGGAAATAAAATAGAATAGGCTTTCTAGGGTTTCATACCTGATGTTAAATAATGAGTATTAACAATTCAATGCAGATCTGACCTTTGTTGGATGACCAAATCACTTGAGAACTTCAACGTTCCTCCCAACCATGACCTGGAACTGTTCCTAGTTTAAATCTGGATCCCCTCGAGCTGGACTCCAACATGCAAGTAGCTTATAGCTCCTAAGGTAGGGTTTCCTATCTGGTAATTAGTTCTAAATCAATCCCCCTTCAGTTGCACGAGCAGTTCTCCAAGAAAACACTTGAGGGGAAAACATGCAGAATAATAGTTCTCCTAGATAAGAATCAAAACCCCAAGTCTTTTCTTGGCTTGAGTCTCTATAGACAGACTTTTCAGTCAAAGGGTTAGTTAAATCAAGAAATCCTTGATTTCTCGATTTAACCATTTTTAATTTAGTGGGGTAATTTTCAATTCTTAACCTAGGAAATTTTAACTAGTTCCTAGTTAGTCTTTCATAGATATTTCACTATTTATTAATCCTTTAATAATAAATAATAATTGGTGAAGCTTCTCTTCTTTCTTTATTCAATTATATAATTAATCATAATTAATTCTTTATACATACTATGTATAAAATACATAGTATTAAAATACTTGTAAACATTTGTCTATGGGCATCATGTGTCATGATCCCTAGACATAATGACACTTCTTTATGAAGGTCAAGTATATAGACAAGTCTACTAGGATAGGAAACTCTAAACATCGTTTCATGTTGGATTTCCCTTGTATAATGTAGTAGTTCTTCAGTACTTGATGGGAATACAAAAATTCAAAATTTCATTTAATCACTTAAAAATAAGTATGATGAGATCAATATTATTCTCGAGTTGTTTTCACTCGAAGCTGATTTTAATATTTTCAGTAACCCTTAGCGCTTACCAGAGCCCATACTCAATGCTTATAACAGGGATTTACAAACATAGTGCAATTCCAAATCTCTCTCTTGACACTAAATGATAGGATGTACTTGTATGATACAGCTAGGGATATAATGGCCAAAGATCCGATGCTCCATAGCTTATGCCCAACATCAACATGGAATGCTCCACAGATTATGCCCAACATTTCCAATTATATTTTCATGTGTTCCAGAGCTTTATGCTCAACACAAATGTAAGTACTCGTGTGCTCTAGAGCCTCTCGCTCAACACAAAACATCTCATCGATCATGTGCTTCAGGGTCCATGCCCAACATAAACATTTCATCAATCATGTGCTTTGGGGTCCACGACCAACACAACCAGCATATATATCGATATGTATTATCAACAACTGTCTTACACCCAATATACAAAACAAGCCATCATGTTCATATGCAGTTCGGTCTTTTACCCAATATAAAATAAAACATCAATATAATCATCATGATTAATAGGCTCATGCCTGTAAATTTGAAATTTCGGATATTGCAATCTTTACTATATCATACAAGAGATATTCAAAATTGTTTTGCTACAATTTAGCTCCACTTAGGAGATCAAAATATTCAAAGGACTTTGAACCATTCACACAAAACCAAACCAAAAAAATATCTAGGATAGAGAATCCTGAGTATAATATTTCTAAACCAGACACTACCAAAAGGTTACTTCAAATACAAATGGAATGAAAAAAAATTCTTTCTCACGTAGGTTCCCAAATAATATCACAAAAATAGCCCACCGATACACCCAAATTCACCTAAGAAATGTAACATTCACGATAACGCATATCAACCCTTCCTTGGATAAGTAATCTGCCTAACCATTCTACTTCCTAAAAATGTCTGCAAAAGAAACCTTCTCCATCTTCAATTTCAACTCGTTACATTCCTCTAGAAGTGACTACAAAATAATATTATGACATAATTTCCCCTTAGTAATCGAATTGATTATGAATTTCGAGTCCCCAAAGACTTGAAGAATCATTATCTTTTTTCCACTACTGGTAATAATAAGAGTCTAAGAGCTACAATTTTTGCAAAATTGTTGGTTCCCACACCAAGAGCAACCTTGAATTGAAACTTTAATTCCTTTGAGATATGTAATACTCCACCCACTCTTGTTCTTTATTTTTCATGCATAATAGCTCCATCAAAAGAAGACTAAGAAGAGTTTGCATTAATATCCTCCTTTTTCACCAACTGAGGAGGAATAGACTTATAGCCTTGAGGGAAAAAATGTAGAATGGAAATCCATTGTGATCTTTCTATATATATTATGGTTATAGTGGAAAGGGGTGTGGATATTGGCATAATAGACAATGGCATTATCATGGGGGGTTCACTCAATGAACTTTTTCCATAGCACGACCATTTGCAGGATATTAATGAATATCCCTAATTTAACTAAATACTAGGAAATGCCTCCTAAAATTGTATTGCTGAACCCCCCTCCCAAAATATCTTTCCAATTAAGAAAATTCCTAGTTTCATTGTATATTGTACAGGTATCCATTTTTATCAACCCATTTTTAACACCCCCTTTATATAATATTATCAAGTTGTAACAAACAAGAGCCTTAGCACATATTAGTATAATAAAATAAGATGCTAAATAAAATAGTAGTATAATGCTAATAATGATCCCACCTTTTCTAGGGGAAACTAATCAATTTGTAGTGTTGGATAGTAAAAGACCCAACAAAATAGTAATGGGGAAGGAAAAATGTGTAAAAGGAAACCTAATCAAGAGATCAATGTAACAAAGAATGTAAAAGATTGATAGTCCAATAATTAGTGCAATGCTTAGAAAATAAGATAATTTGAAGATGTTTCAGACCATAGCTTGCCAATCTACCCAGTTGATATCATGTAAATACAAATATAGCCACCAATGTTTCCTATAATCTTAATCATTAAACTCGATAATAATGTAAAATTGAAACCTTTTCTTGGATGGAATTCTTTAAATTTTATTGTATTTTAGTTATTAACAGAAGATGTCAACAAACACTTGATTTTCGATAAGAAAAAACTACAACAAATAAATAGTATTGATTCATGAGAAAAATGTACTAATTTTTTTTAAACATGTTTAAGAAACTTGAAACAATCCATTGACAAAAAATGAAGTCCTAATGAAATATTTCTTATCTATTGTGCTAACTTTCCTCTATCTTAATCGACCATCTTGTATACAATCACTTTCTAAAATCAACTTTACTTAACATTACATAAATCTGTATTCAATGTATTCAACATAAATATTAAATATAAAAAGCATTCTATTTTACATGCACACACATACTATATATATATATATATATATATATATATATATATATAACAAGCTAATAACTAATATTAAAAAAAAATAATAATCGGGGCTCCAGTCGATGCTTATAAGCCATGTTAGGCAAGCATGGCTATTAGTGGTTCAAGCCAAAACATTTAGTAGTTCATGATTGTTCTTCAGGAATAGGTCACCGAGAGAATTCAATGAGGAATTCGATAAGGCATGAACTTGTGTGAAATATAGGAGGAATTGGTGGAGGACAGATCTATCTGGGAGGCCTCCAAATATATTAAGAAAAATGTATATATATATATATATATATATATATATATATATGAATCCATCCCACAATTTGAATTGTATTCCTTACCCCACCCAAATAAAATAACCCACAATATTTATATTACTATGTCAAATTAAAAACCCCTCTTGACCCCTTAATATGAGGCAATATATTTTTGAGGTTTTTTAGAGTATTCAAACCTTCAATATGAATGGACATGATATGATATTGCCTCACTATTGAATAACAAGTGGGAATTATAAACCAAATTCCTAGCACCACGAAGGTCCTAGCATACATATATGAAGATACATACTCATCGTGATTTCACATGGTGTGGTGTTCAATGAAAAGGTTGATTTGTCATGTTATAAGGTTTGATATGCTCCAAGGTTCCATGGCATAAGTTATGTGGTTGGAATTTAAACAATATCCATGATTTGGATTCACAATGATTTGGATTTGTAATGATTTGGCCATGCAATAAATGGTACTTCTGTTTGCATTTAAACTTCTTCTAGCTATGAGTTGGCACCACACCTAGGCCCACGAGCCAACACGAGCGTAAATCTCTTCCTTGCACCTAGATGGTGAGATATTAAGGTTTTTGTAGGGTTTAGTAAATTACTTTACTCTGTCTGATCTCACATTTGCTGTTGTTTCTTATCGGAGGTCGGTCAAGGGCCAAGCTCTTCTCTATTTTTTTCTTACTATGTTTCCACTGTGTTAATGTCAGTGTTAGGATTCTCTATGAGGTAACCTAGAATCCCCCGTCTTCCTCAACGGTTATCCATTCATACTGGTGCTCCAACAAGCCTTCCAATACACCCAACATGCAAACATTCTACTCCAACTCGTAAGCCTCGACTTGGTACTCTTTCTCTGCAATTTAGTGGGTTTGTAATGGATAGTTCCATTTTATTTTACTGATATGCTTTTTGGTGAATGCAAGCTTTGGAGGGATAAGGGTGCTCGAAGGGTCCAACCCCTGTCCCTCATTGCAAACTTCCAATGTAAGGTTTCAATCCTCTTTAATTTTATTATTGGGTTTCAAACATTCAAAGTGATGTTGTTCTGATTGCAAATGGACAATTTGCAGGTTTCAATACTAGAGAGGGAGGCGAAAGGGTCACCTCCTCCTAGTCTCACATTTCCAAATACCCAAGTAATGTTTGCACTCGACCCTAGTTTAAAATTTTAGTTATTATTTTTAGAATATGGATCCATATTGACCCAACCCTATTGTGGTTGTAGGTCACGTTGGGAATAGGTTGTGAGGGCTCCAATTGTAGCCACATTGATTAACAAGATAAGTGTTTTGGTTGAAATTTTGTAAATATTTTTATGAAACCATTCTCATGTTTGTGCCGACTCTTTAGCCATATCATGGCACTATAATGTAATGGAATATTTTAGTTTATACCCTAGCAGGGTTTGGGTGCTCTTGACGAATCTTATTCCCATACTATTTTTGACATTGGTATACTTTGATTTTACTGTGGAAGCCATCAATGATGGTCCTCCAGCCACTCTTTAATATGTATAGATAATTTTGTGTTGGTTAAAAGAAATGAACGTTTGACTTCGGTTGTGTGATATCCCAGTATCGTTTCGTTATTTTCACTATGTATAATTTCTTATGTGTTGTTTGTGCTAAACCTTTCTACTGCCATCGTTGATGGTCTTACAATCATGGGAAAACATTTCCTTTTTTTATGGTTGCATATTTAAATAAATAAGAGTGTTGATGTAATATCTCGAATTTTAACCTAACTAATAATGGGCATGAGTCCCATTACACATGAGTTACTTTGATTTTTATATTTGTATATTGGGTGTAAGACCCCACTGCACATGAGTATGATGATTTTTTAGATATATCGGGTGTAAGCCAATGCATATGTTTATTTAGCATGTATGTGATTGTACATATTGTGCGTGCACCCTGATGATCAAGATTATTGTCATAGGACAATATACTAGATATATTATGTGATTTACCTTAAATGCATATATTGAGATGATTATTGTGATAAAATGTGCAGAAGACTAAATGCATGGTTGAATTCTATAATGTGTTGGATGTGGACCCTAGAGAACATGATTGATGAGATTTTGTGTTGAGCACAAGCTCTGGAACACATGAGTGATTAGATTTTGTGTTGAGCACTAGCTCTAAAGAAAATGAGTTATGATATTTTTGTGTTGAGAAAAAGCTATGGAGCACATGAAATATAAGAATTGGAAGTGTTGGGCATAATCCCTGGAGCATTCCAAATTGATTTTGAGCATAACCTATGGAGCATCGAATCTTTGGCCATTGTGTTCCTAGGTGTAATATACAAGTACATCCTAGCATTAGTGTTGAGTGAGAGGATATGGAATTGCACTAAGTGTAACTCCTAGTTTTTAGCATTAAGCTTGGGATCTAAATAGCGCTAGGAGTTACCGAAAATTAATTTTGTTGAGTGAAAACGACTGTGAAAAGAACCAGCCTTATATTAATCATTTTTAAGTTGATTAAATGAAATTTCTAATTTCTAATTCTCATCAAGTATTGAATAACTACCACGATATATGAGGTAATCCAACATGCAAGGAGGTTTAGAGCTACCTAACTTAGTTGACCAAACCTAACTAAAGGTCTTGATAAAAGAAATGATTATAAGCTAATGAAAGCACCATTTAAATGAGATCATGTTATATGATGCCTAAATAAATATTAACAATAATATATATAGTTTATATATATAATGAATAAAAGAATAAATTATATATCATTTATATATAAGAAAATGAATATAACTAAAAATTATAAATAAGGAGTCTATGTATTTATTATTTACTAAAATGATTAAATAAATATTTAATCCTAAAGAATCAAATTAGGAACTAGTAAAAGAGTTCTAAAGTTAAAGAAAAATAATTATTAACCTCACACAAATCAATTAAAGATTATTTTCAAGAAAATAATGGATTATTGATCTAACTGAAGTTTAACTACCCTTTTCCCGAAAGATTGTCTATAAAGACCCAAGCCAAGGGAAGGCTCAGGGATCTGATCATTATTCCTAATAATTTTGGAGATAATTTCCAAAGAAAAAGAAATCTTATACAGAACCTGATATTCCAAATAGGAGAATCCTTACCTTTAGGATCTCTACACTACCTGCATGTTGGAACTAACTTGGGGGGATCCAGATTAAAACCAGGAACGGTTCCAGGTAATGGTTGGGAGGAATGTGGTAGCTCCCAAGTTATCTACTTAACAGATATGAGGTCATAGTTATTTAATTTTTTATTAATTCTATGTGTTTAAGTGTGCATGGTTTATAACCATTAAAAGCTAAAAAGTTGTAGGTATGAGGTTTTTACCTTCTCCAGTTTTTATTAAAACATGTTTATAGATTTTTACTCACAATATTTATGCTATAGATTGAAAATCTCCATATTTGAATACATACTTCAACTAGATTCCATTCATTTAAATTATGAAACTCGGTCTGGAATATTTTAGATAATCTATAGGGTTAATTTTTATGTAGGAGGATATTCTATTTGTTTAAACTTAAAACTCGGCCTTTAATTCCTAGATAGGATTTTAAGTTGAAATTCTCTTAGCATTGTATTTAAGTAGTTTTAGAAAAGATTAGTGTTAAGAGTTTAAATTAGATTTAAAACACAAGATGCTAGATAAACTAACTACCAAATCTTTGTCCAAATATTTTATGAAATTAAACGAGAGATTTCAAAAATATAGATAAAATAACCCTAATGATAAAAAAAACTCATTTATTTCTAAAATTAAACATTATATAAAATTTGCACCAACATTAAAATAAACATTAAAAAAACCAATTACAAATATATTTATAAATAACCAGGCTAGAGATTGAATCTCTTAATTCACAAATTCAAACCCTTAAAATCACAGTGCCAATAGATTTCATATTGATAGAAAACTATCATCCCAAATATAAATAATGATAAACTATTACCATTAAACCAAACCGAACCTTAAAAAAACCATTGTAACCAATATCATAAAACGAGTATAAAATTTAACAAAGGTGTGAACGTCGAGAGCCCTTCCATGTTTCCTTCCAAATCATGCTATTAAAATATTAACATTTCTAAACCTTATTTCACCCATCCCAACCATTGAATCCTGTACAGATTGACTGTCGGTCTATTATTTATTTACAAACAAATCACTATCAGCGAAACTGGTCTAATAAATTACAGTAATATATTTAAAACATCCAAACTAAAACATAGTCTATTTCTAAAATGCATCGCGTTAAGTGGAATCCCAAGAACCAAATTTTTAATCACCATACGAACCATATTAATAAAACAAGGAATTATAACCTTTAAAACGCAGTCACCGTAATTAAAATACCTAGGATCGAGTCGTGTGAGCACACAATGAAAATACCAAAACGTTACCAGCTGTATCATTTTCATGTAGGGTTTTTCCTTATAGGATGCCAATTTTATCATTTAAAAACATTGTATAAAACTATGGAACAGAGCTACGCTTGTTCCCAAAACAACATTTACATACAGAGACATGATTTACGCATAAATATCAAATTCCATACATAGACTATGTTGCAACTGTAAAGCCTTGGTTATATGCTTACAGCCACTTGTAGAAACAACCAAAATATAAAAAAAGTGTGCTACCTTCTCATCTAAACAAACACATCCATTTAAAAAACCACGCTCTTCCACCCTACACATTAATTACCAAGCTATGGCATCATATGTGTTATTGCAGAGCAATGGCATTGTAAAATCTAGAAGAAAATGTAGTATAAAACACAAAGCCTTATACCCAAACTAAGTTTCCATTATAAGTCAAACTGAAAACCAAATCCATTTCATAGAACATGGTAAAACTTACACACAGAGCCGAGTATCCTTCAACTAGTCAAACCACATAAAATTTACAAATCACAGAGCCATGAAAAGGATTTACACAATCGTGTTTACAAAATGCCAAAATGAGTTAATAAACCTCGATTAGTGAATGGATTAAACTATACAATCCACATACCCAAGCTTCAAAACCATCTGATACAACATAGCTAGTGTAGAGGCCCATTTCTATTGTGGGGCTTACCAGGAATTGGTTGCACAGGAAACCCAACATCTCTTCCTTCCAACAATTAGAGTATCCATGCTCTTCTCACCTACACAACAAAACAAATTGGGATTAGAAGTATGCCAATAAAATGATAAACCAAACCCACAATGCAAGGGTGCAAACCAACAACGAATGCATACCTGTCTACAAGCTCAAAGCATGCTGGTTGCATAGCATGGATGTGCAGTTGTAGCATCCCCGGTTTTGACCCATATGCACTAAATATATATGATATATATATATTGTAATTAATCATGTTGTGGAGCTAAAGGAAAATGCCCCACCATCGATATGGTTATGTTTCGGTGATTGGAACTATTACCAATGGTATATCGGGATATGTGGCATACATATTAAGTTATGGCATCATGTAACCATGCATTTTAATTAAATAACCTCAACCAGCTATGTTAATTGCAACCATATTGAAAAGGGCATGATTCCTAAGGATAAGGAGGGGGGAAGTTAAACCTTGAGCCATAGGGGAAAATCCAAGTGTCACCACTCTTTTTGTCTTGCTCACCTTCCCTTGTCTCATCCAACTACCACTCTAATGTTCTACTGATTAGTTGGGGTAGTTATTGCTAGAGAGTGGTGTGTGGCAAGACTGTCAGTCCTTTCCCACATGCACACTCCACCAGAGGATTGACTCTCACGATGGTAGAAAACCTTTACCCCATCACTCCATGCAGAATCTCCATTATTACACTGGCTCCACTACTGCATGGGGACATCCTTTCCACTCACCCCATCGTTGGCTGTTCATTTTCCTCACGCTGAGTAGAGTTAAAAGGACCCACAATACTTTGATTAGGGGTTGGTTCGTTCTCCCTTTCTTTCTGATTGCTAATCTGTGAGATGTTCTTCCTCCCATTCACGTAGGGGATTGTTTTCCCTTTCCCCATTGTCAGACTGTGTGATGTGAGGTTACTTCATCACTGAACCGTGGGTGTTGTCCTCCCATGATCAATTGGTTTTCCATGGGTACCTATGTTGTGTGGGATGTGGTATCAATCATGCTTGTTGGTTGAGTTTCCCTTGCGATTTGGGCTACTATAGGTTGCTGTGGAACCATTTTAGCCATGATAGGGACAAGAATGATTCATGGAGTTGTTTTTCCCCTGTTAAAGCTTTAATAGCTAGTTTGCTGCATGCACGCAGTGGTTTGTCCTCAGACTGCATTGGATTGGTGAATGAGGGACTGATGTGCTTGGTAAACCTGATGTGTTTTGGAACCATAGAGACAGAGCTAGAGGGCTAGATTTCTTCTCCACAACCCCTGAATAGCACTGGAAGGGAGGTCAGGTCCTGAGGGACTGCGTAGCCGAGAAAGGACTGGTTTCCTTGTGTTGGGTGTGTGTGGGTGTCCTATAAGTCAGGATATTTTTGGTGTAGGTGTCCTCATCTCTTCAATGAGCTCACCAGCTTAGCATGTAGCCTTTCCCAGTTCCTGGATGGCTTGATAAACCCAAATTTGTTGGCTTAGCTAATCTGTTGTTCACCTGATAAACCCAAATGTGGTAGCTTGGCTAAACTGTGCATCCTTGTTGTTTTTCTATCCTTGGCTATGTCTAAGGATGCTAGTTCCCTATACCTTGGGGAATCATGCCCGGCTCGGGGGTGGAAACATTGCTGAGAGATTAAGGAGCATGCTAGCCTATGGTTGGGTGGAGCGTTGCAGCGATGTAGCTAGTTGTGGGACAGTTCTCATAAGATAAGTGTTCTTGGATAATCTGTTTTCCAATCATATTTACTGTTAATGAATTATGATGATGGACATGTTCAATGTTGAATTGTATTTGAATGAATGTTGTTTTTCTTCCGTTGAGTATATGTATGATTATGCATCTTAGTATGTAGTATGTTCAGGCTTTATGTTTCAGTATTATACGCATGATCAAGTTCATGGGGCTATATGCCTATATGTTTGGTGAATAGTAGTGTCCTCCTCGCCTGTCGGAGGGTCGGTGATGTTACAATATGGTATTAGAGCTACAGGTTGCAACATGGGCCTGAATGGGCCATGAAAGATCAGTTAATAAAGGTAGGTTTCCTGCTGCCTAGAAGAAACTAGGAGAAAATGGGTGAATGACAGGAAAATTCACAAAATTTTCTAAGTGTCAGAATTGTCAGCTCATCATAAAACTTAGTGAGAAGTTATTCCGATGTAGTGGATCACTTAGTTGGAAGGTCCTATGACATAGCGGAATGCGTAGTCTAAAGCTCACCTGACGATGAAAGGAAGATTGCGAAATTCCTCTAAATGTTCGTCAGCCATCAGCAAAACTTAGAGGACATGAGCGTTGAAATGTCGGCGACAAAAACAAGATTATAGTTGGTTGAAGCGCCGATAGCGACGGCGGAGAGAAAATCATCGACGATTGGAGGAATTTAGTGGTATTGGTCGCCGATGAACATTGGAAAGAATTAGTGGTTTGTGCGCCCATTCTAGTAGACTAATATTTCGACGGGTAGAGTCCCCGATCGCTGTTGCTACAGCAAATAATTGTTCCAACTACCGATGCAAAGCGGCAGAAAACTTAAGTGATAGGACCATCGGCGATAGGCTATGATTAGAGGATTGGATTTCCGATACCTAGTTGATGGCGTAGCCACAACGTCGAAAAATAGATAGTGAATGCGTCGAAACGACGACAAAGAATAAAAGATGGTTGAGCCGATGAAGTGGCGAAAAGTTGGTTAAGGAAGAAATTTTGGAAAAAATTTCTAAGTATGAGAATCGTCAGACGTTGGCGAAACTTAGTGGATGTGGGAGCCACAGTTTCGATGAAGATCAACTGAAATCCACTGAAACACTGGCCTAAATTTTTCTGGTGAAGCTCCAACAAGACCATCGACGATCAACGACGATTAGTTGACTGGATCGCCGATGACCAAGTGAGGGAGTAGCCGCAGTGTTGATGGGAAATAGTTGATGAAACAACCGACGAAGTGTCGTAGGAAGGAGAAAAAGAAAAAATTTCGCCAAGATTTTTCTAAGTGTTGAGGCTATCGACGATCGGTGCACGTTAGTGGATGAGTCCATCGATGAGTTCGAAGAAATTAGTGACCTTGAGCATTGATGGAAGTCGAAAAAGTTTATTTAATTGGGAGTCTACCGTTGCAGCTACCTAAAAGACTAACCACCCGATGCTGCAGCTGTTAGTGCTTCCGACCGTCGATCAGAATATTACAGTTGCTAAAGGTTCTAACCATCGAAAAAGTTATGGCTGTGAAATATGTAGGAAGTTCTCCAACTGCCTTTGTGAAAGCATAGAGGACTAACTGCCTAATGCACAGAGCACCCGACCGCCAATGTAGTGGATAGTTGGCTTCCTCGCTGATGCGGTAAGGATTAATGGTCCTCATCATCAAATGTTTTTGGAGTGTTAGACCCCTACAGGCCCGACATAGTGGAGGAAAATAGACAAACAACCCATTGATGAGCCACGGAGAAACTAGACGTTTTGATCGCCGAAACCCCGGAAAATTAGTGGGGAAGAGACCTGATAGGGGGAAGGAAATTTTGGATTTTTCCCAGTAGATTTTTCTCAGCAAATTACAACTATTTTCAGTTGATTTCAGTAGACTGTCAATGGATTACACAGATGAACAAGAAGAGAGAAAATTTTGTGTTTTAGCAAAATTGTTATTTTATGAATTTCCAGAAAAGGAAGATAAGTAGTTCTGATTTATTTTAATGATATGCATCTAAAAATTTGCTACCAACACATTTGCAGAATTATAGACACCTCCAAGAGTAGTATTCCAGGTAGAACAGTGTGGTATAGCAAGAGGTGGTTCAGTCATGAGAACCCATGATGGGTATGATGCTCAAGATTCCTACGAGCATGCGAGAGATGCCATGGGAGAAAATGTCTGTAATGAAAATGATGACATAGAGTCTAATGGAACGAGATTCCAAGAGACATCGTTAGATGTTGCAGCCACCATGGTAATCTTGATTAAAGCCCAGGAAGAGCAGCATTAGTTGAATTCTACCATGTTGCAAAGTTTGACAGATTTGCAGAGAAAGATAGATTCTAGACGAGGTACAACAAGAACGAAAGGAAGTAAGAGTAGTACTAGGAGAAGGAGAAGGACTTCTAGTGGATCATCTGACTCTGAAGAATCTAGTGGGGGTATAATCTCATATTCCAGTAAAAGGAAAAGAAGAAGACACCATAGGGATCGCTCTCGAGATGAATTTAAGAAGGCTAAACCTCCTACATTTGATGGTGAGGTAAAGACTGGACAAGAGATTGAAGCTTGGATTCTTGGGATAAAGAAGTACTTCCAAGTGCAGGATTATTCCAGAAACATGAAGGCAAGAGTTTCCATATTCAATCTGAATGGAAGAGCATCCATTCATTGGGAACACTTCAAGCAAGTAAAGAAGATCAGTGAAAGGATATTGAACTGGAAACAGTTCAAAAAGTATTTTAAGCAGAAATACCTCTCTGATAGGTATTATGATGACAAGATTAAGGAGTTCCATGAGCTGATATTGGGACAACAGAACATGGATGAATATGCATATAAGTTCTTGGAATTGTTGAGGTATGTCCGATACATCAGAGTTGAAAAAGTGAAGGTCCAGTGGTTTATGAGTGGATTTCCTTAGTCTTACCAAGATAGAATTGAGTTTTATGAACCTAGAACCCTTGAAGAAGCGATAAGGAAGGCTAAGTATTGCTATGAGCAAAGAAAAAGTAAACTTGATTACCATAAGGCATGGAAGGAAAAGAAGAATGAGAAGTTTGACCAATGAAGGAAAGGTTTCAAACCTTCTAGATTCAGGAATCAGCAGAAGCATCCATCCCAAGCTCCGAGTAATCCAGTTGGAATAATAGGTGGAAAGCCTAAAGATCCACAACAGAATAAACGTCCACTCAAATGTTGGAAATGTAAAGGACCCCACCTACGCAGATATTATCCACTCAAGAATGAAAGTGCAAGAACAGCTTGTAACATTTAGGAAGCAGAAACATTGATGCAAGTAGCAAGGGCAGTCCCTAGAATTTATGCAGCAATGGAGGACCACCAGGAAGATCACCAGTCATCTGTGGTTGAAGTTGCAGGTAAGATTGTTGAACGATCCATTTCTATTTGTATTGACCTTGGTTCTACTCATAGTTATATCACTCCTAGAGTAGTGGAGATCTGTGCTTTTAAGAAGGTAAAGTATAGGAAATCTTGGTTAGTTCAGCTAGCCACTGGGACTAAAAGGAAAGTCAGTGAAGTGGTAGAGAAATTCCCATTGGTCATGAATGGATTGACCAGTGACCACTTGTGTAGATTTGAATGTTCTACCGCTTGGTTCCTATGATGTTGTCATTGGAATGGATTGGTTAGAGGCTCATAGAGTGAAGCTTGACTATTACAAAGGTGGTGAAAGGTATTGCGAAGGTGATTTCAGTAGTGGTGAAAGGTATTCCGAAGGTGATTTCAGTAAGACAGGTTTCAACAATGCAGTTGAAGAAGTTCTGTAGGAAGGGTTTCCAGTTGTATGCAGCTCATATTTTGGAGCCAATAGGAGATGAAACTCCTAGGTTGGAAGACTATCAGGTGTTACAGGAATTTAAGGATGTATTTCTTGATGCGATTCTAGGGCTTCCTCTAAAGAGAGACATTTATTTCACAATTGAACTTGTGCCAGGAGCAGCACCAGTGTCTAAGACACCCTATAGGATGAGTACACCGGAGATTCTAGAGTTGAAGATGCAACTGCAAGAGTTGTTGGAAAAGAAGTATATCCAACCAAGTGTGTCTCCTTGGGGAGCACTGATTCTCTTTGTAAAGAAGAAAGATGGTACACTCAGGTTGTGTATTGATTACAGAAATTTGAACAAGGTTACTGTGAAGAATAAATATCCTTCACCTAGGATTGATGACCTCTTTGATCAAATGAGAGGAGCAGAGCTATTTTCCAAGATTGACTTGAGGTCTGGTTACCATCAGGTGAGAATCAAGGATGAAGACATTTATAAGACATCCTTCAAAACAAGGTATGGACATTATGAGTTTGTAGTGGTACCATTTGGCCTCACAAATGCACCAGCTACATTTATGTGCCTTATGAATAGTGTCTTCAGTAGGTATTTGGACAAGTTTGTTCTTGTTTTCCTTGATGACATTCTTGTTTATTCTAATAATGAGAAAGAACATGAAGAGCATTTGAGATTGACATTGCAATTGCTCAGGGAGCATCAACTGTATGCAAAACTGAACAAGTGTGACTTCTATAGAAATAGAATTGAGTATTTGGGTCACATTATCTCAGAAGAGGGTATATCTGTGGACCCTGAAAATATTGAAGCCATTATGAGTTGGCCTACTCCAAGAAATGTGACAAATGTAAGATCTTTTATAGGACTTGCAGGATACTATACGAGATTCATTGAAGGATTCTCCAAAGTTGCACATGCCATCACTTCTTCGCAAAAGAAGGGGATAAAGTTTGAATGGACATCAAGATGTGAAGAAAGCTTCCAGCGGTTGAATAATCTTCTCAACAGTGCACCAGTATTGAAAGTTACAGATCTAGAGAAATATTTTGTGGTGTGCACCGATGCATGCGAACAAGGGCTTGGAGGTGTCCTTATGCAAGACAACCACGTGATATGTTATGAGTCAAGAAACATGAAGGAACATGAGAAAAACTATGGCACTCATGATATAGAGCTTTCATCCATAGTACATGCTCTCAAGATGTGGAGGCATTACTTGATGGGTAGAAGATTTGAACTGAGGACGGACCATTGTGGTCTGAAATATCTATTTGATCAGCCTACTCTGAATGCTAGGCAAGCAAGATGGCTAGAGTTTTTATGTGAGTTTGACTTTGAAATCAAGTACATAAAGGGAAAAGAGAATAAGGTAGTTGATGCACTCAGCAGGAACATGCAGGAAATGCATGTGGCATCCCCTAGTATTTTCCAATCAGATTTGAGGCAGCAGATTGTTAATTGTACTATCAGAGATGAATTGTATGAGCTGGTAAAAGAAAAATTGCAGCAGCAAAGTCTTGAGAAGACGTATGAGGGATATAAGCTAGACGAAGATGGAATTCTCACTTATAAAGGTAGAATTTATATTCCAGATGTAGCAGATTTGAGGAGAGCTATTATGGATGAAATACATCAAACTCCGTATTCTGGTCACTGAGGATACCAGAAGGAAATTGCTATTGCCAGAAAGCAGTACTTTTGGCCAGGAATGAAAAAGGACATGGTTGAGTACATTTCAAGGTGCATGAAATGTCAATGGGTAAAGGTTGAGCATCAACATCCAGCAGGCTTGTTGCAGCCTTTTCCAGTTCCAGAATGGAAATGGGAAATTATTTCCATGGATTTTACTATGGGATTGCCGATGACTTGGAGACAACATTACTCCATCATCGTCGTGGTAGACAAGTTGACAAAGGCAGCACATTTTATACTGGTGAAGTCTACGCATAAGACTAATGACATTGCAAAGATTTTCATGAGGGAGATTTTCAAATTGCATGGGTTTCCAAAGGCAATAGTCTCTGATCAAGATGTCAAGTTCAGTTCCAATTTTTGGAAGGGGTTGTTTGTAGATTTGGGTACAAATCTAATCTTCATCACTGCATACCATCCTCAGGAAGATGGGAATACAGAGAGAGTTAATCGAGTGTTGGAAGATATGCTTTGCATGTACGTGATGGACAAACCAACCAAGTGGGAAGATTACTTACACTTGGTAGAGTTTTCTTATAACCATGAACAATAGGCATCCTTGGGGATGAGTACATATGAGGATTTGTATGGCAGAAGGTGTAGGACACTAGTGACTTGGGATAATCCAGTAAATAGGGTTGTGATTGGTCTAGAACTACTCAAGGAAATGGAGAAAGAGGTTGTAAAGATCAAATAGAATCTGAAAGTAGCACAGGACAGACAGAAAAGCTATGCAGATAAGCATAGGATGAACAGGGAGTTCAGTTTTGGGGATCATGTTTACCTCGGAGTGAGGGAAAAGAAGAGTTCCTTGAAGCTTGGAAGTTGTGCCAAGCTGTCACCAAGATATTGTGGGTCGTTTGAAGTGCTTGAAAGAATAGGGCCAGTTGCATATAGACTTTCATTGCCTTCTAGCACTAGAGATCATAATGTATTTCATGTTTCTTTGCTTAAGAGATATGTACATGATCCTAACCATGTGATAAATTTGGATGTGATTCAGGTGGAACCCGAGGGAGAGTTCCAAATCGAGCCAATATGAATCCTCAACAAGAAGGTCAAAATGCTTTGGAACTGAGCCATAGGACAGGTAAAGGTGCAATGGGAGCACTATAGACCTGAAGAGGCTATGTGGGAGCTGGAGGATGCCATGCCATTGGAACATCCATTTTTGTTCAATTCTACGGAACACTGAGGTGATACCAGTGTATCATTTTGTTCAATTTTGTAAAGCACTTAGGACAGTGCTATTGAAGGAGGAGGGGAATGTAACATCCTTGGTTTTGACCCCAATGCACTAAATACACATGATATATANATGCAGCATAGATATTAAGTTATGGCATCATGTAACCATGCATTTTAATTAAATAACCCCAAATAGCTATGTTCATTGCAACCATATTGAAAAGGGCATGATTACTAAGGATAAAGAGGGGGAAAGTTAAACCTTGAGCCATAGGGGAAAACCCAAGTGTCACCACCCTTTTTTTCTTGCTCACCTTCCCTTGTCTCATCCAACTACCACTTTAATGTTCTACTGATTAGTTGGGGCAATTATTATTGGAGAGTGGAGTGTGGTAGGACTGTCAATCCTTGCCCACATGCAAACTCCACCAGCGGATTGACTCTCACGATGACAGAAAACTGCTACCCCATCACCCCATGTGGGCTCTCCATTATTCCACTGGCTCGACTCCTGCATGGGGACATCCTTTCCACTCACCCCATCACCAACTGGTCATTTTCCTCATGCTGAGCAGAGTTAAAAGGACCCACGATACATTGATTGGGGGTTGGTTCATTCTCCCTTTCTTTTCAATTGCTAGTCTATGAGACATTCTTCCTCCCGTTCATGCAAGGGATCATTTTCCCTTTCCCCATTGTCAGACTGTGTGATGTTTGGTTACTTCATCGTTGAACCGTGGTTGTTGTCCTCCCCTAATTAATTGGGTTGCTGTGAGTACCTATGTTGTGTGGGATTTGGTCTCATTCACACTTGTTGGCTAAGTTTCCTTTGCGATTTGGGCTGTTGTAGGTTGCTGTGGAATCATTTTGGCCACGATAGGGCCAAGAACGATTCAGGGAGTTTTTTTTCTCCTGTTAAAGCTTTAATAGATGGTTTGTTGCATGCATGTAGTGGTTTGTCCTCGGACTGCATTGGAGTGGTGAATGAGGGCCTAATGTGCTTGATAAACCTGGTGTGTTTGGGAACCACACAGATAGAGTTAGAGGGCTAGCTTTCTTTTCCACAACCCCTACAATGCACTGGAAAGGAGGTCAGGGCCTGAGGGACTGTGTAGCATAAAAAGGACTAATTTCCTTGTGTTGGGTGTGTGTGGGTGTCCTAGAATTCAGGCTAGTTTTGGTGTAGGTGTCCTTACCTCTTCAATGAGTTAACCATCTTAGCATGTAGCCTTTCCCAGCTCCTGGATAGCCTGATAAACCCAACTTTGTTGGCTTGGCTGATCTGTTGTTCACCTGATAAACCAAACTGTGTTGGCTTGGCTGAACTATGCATCCTTTTTGTGTTGCTATCCTTGGCTATGTGTAAGCTTGCTAGTTCCTTATTCCTTGGGGAATCATGCCTGGCTCAGGGGTGGAAGCGTTGCTGAGAGATTGAGGAGCACACTGGCCTATGGTTGGGTGGAACGTTGCAGCGACGTAGCTGGTTGCGGGACAGTTCTCATAACATAAGTATTATTGACTAATATGTTTTGCAATCATATTTACTATTAATGAATTATGATGATGGACATATTGAATGCTGAATTGTAATTGAATGAATGTTGTTTTGCTTCCACTGAGTATATGTATGATTATGCATCCTAGTATGTAGTATGTTCAGGCTTTCTGTTTCAGCATTATACGCATGATCATGTTCATGGGGCTAGATGCCCATATGTTTGGTGAATAGTAGCATCCTCTTCGCTGGTCGGAGGGTTGGGGACGTTACAGTAGCTCTCACCTGGACCATGGGACCTTCATCTCAACCAAAATAAAAACTAAAAGAATGACATCAAAAACTTAACATAACGCTTAAGGAATACAGTCTATGAAATCCAAGGCGCATTCAATGCGCCAACCTGTCCACCACCTCCATGCAAATCAAAAACCTAGATTTGCATAGTTTGGTTTCACTTTTCTCACCATCATTTAAAACCCTGTCACCTTAGTCTTAAACCCTCCACCATTGTGAATTGCTAGGTTATAAGCCATAGTTTTGATGGCTTAGAATATGCCATAAACCCAAACCCCTCCACACTATAGTTCAAGCATATAAAATATTACATTCAAGGTTTTAAAACCTTCATCCTATAGTTTTAAAACATGTACATAGTATAATCCCTTCATACTATAGATACAAGGTATAGTTTAGGATTAGGACCCCTTTGTCCTATTTTAAACTTTTGAGCATAGGAATAGAATTCTTTAGGTGTAGATTGTTGTAGATGTTAGGATGTTGTTTTTTCCACGATCACAAGACCAAAATTATTGGCGAAATCACCTGCAGAGGAGATTATAAAAACATGTATTAGCTCACGATGAACTAAGTAAACCCCATAACATAGGAACCTTACCTTTTTGAGTGGACGTTTAGGGGACATAACTATGCCACTCTACCCCTTAACATACAGAGGTAAGTCAGCCTCTTCATAATAAACCATAAATGAATTAAACAAATGTAAAATGAAAGTAAGATGTAAAACAAAATAAGTATCGACAAATGTCAGTAAATAATATAGATAATAAAAGTAATATTATCAACATGTTGAATTATAGAACAACATTATGTAAGACATCACCATCACCCAAGAAAAACACATAAGGAAAAAAACGGAAAAAACTTAGGTTAAGTTTTGCAAACAAGTTTTATTACACAGTAGAAAATGAAGATGTCCTTAAGATCTAGCAGTTAATTATCCTACGAATTTATTTATTTATTTATGGATTTTAGGGACATTACAAATGGTATCAGAGCCCAGATTCGGACACTAAGATGCCTATTGGGCACTACCAAACATTCATTGTAGAATTAAAATATTTCAAAATGTTATTTGAAATTTTGTTAACTAACAGGAACTATTTGTTACTAAACGTTTAATTTCAGGACTAAAGAACATTCCATATCATGAATGAAGAAGAGGAAATCAAGCGGCAAGGAAATTTGAATACCCCCACATAGGAAGGAGAACTGGTGGTTGAATTAAATTTTGATCTACCAAAAACCATATAGAGTCTGCAAGCAGACTTACAAAGCTTCAAAGATGACAATATGAATGAGAGAAAAGAGAAGAAATCAATTAATGAAGATTTACTTTGGAACATGATGGGAGGAAAACCTCATGGACAACCTACCCATTCAACCAATAAATCTAAGAAATATTTTCATAGTAAATGGGCTAGCAGCTCAAAGGAAGAAGAAAACGAAGAACACACACCTCATCTTTCAGAAAGAGATTATCATAGTATTTCAAGTGATACTTCAATTTCTCCTTGTAGAAAGAGGCAGAAAAATGATGACTACCTCCAAGTAGAGTTCTGCAAAATAAAAGACCCAACCTCTCAAGGAGAGATGAATACAAGGGAGAAAGCTAAATAATGGCTTCTAGGAATGACAAATACTTATGAGTACACAACTACTCTAGTGAAATGAAAGCTCATATAGCCATCTATAATTTAAATGGAAAAGAGGCTATATGGTGGAGAGACCTAAAGCATACCAAAAAGGATGAGGTAAAAGAAATCAGATGGAGTAATTTTCGCAGAATATTTCAGAATAATAACATGTCTGAAATATTCTTTGATAGGAAAGTGAAATAATTTCATGAGTTAAAAATGGGATCCATGACCATGGATTCCTTCATTAATAGACTCTTGGATCCATTACACTATGTTCCTTACATAAAGCATGAAAAGGTGAAGATACAACAGTTTTTGGGATGTCTTGCTCCCAATTTTCAAGAGAGAATTGAGTTTGACATGCTTAAAAATCTAGATACTACCCTAAACATAACTAGGATTTTCTATGAGAATGGAAAATTAAGGCAGGAAAACATCAAAAGAAGTTGAGACATGTCTAGAACCTTATCAAACAACTCTAATCTCGGTTTCATACCACCTCCTTACTGAAAACAGAACAACAATTTTCCAACAAACAGAAGCTTCAATAAGACAGGTGCAAGGAGAAATGTGCCTGCACCAAATGCCAACAGAACAAAAGCAAATGGAGGAGACAATATTTCCCTGCTGTAAATTAAATGTTGAAATTCCAATGGCCCCATTATGCCAAATATTGTACAAACAATACAAATGGAGTCTTGCACAATCTACAGGAAGACCCAATGGTAGAGTACATAGCTAGCACACTAAGGATTTATGTAGCATCGGATGGCCAACAAGCATACCTTCAGGATACTATGGTTGAAATAGAAGGTAAGGTTTCAAGCACTTCTATTTCAATTTTGATTGACCATTGTGCTTGCCGAACCTATGTATCACCCAAGATTGTTGAAACATGTAAACTAGAGAAAGTTAAACATTAGAAACCATGGATGGTAAAATTAGCCACTAGTACAAAAGAAAGTTTTCATAACTAGTAACAGACTATGAAGTAAACTTGAACTGTTTCCTTGCTAGAATAGATTTGAAAATCTAACCCTTAGGATTGTACAATGTACTTATTAGCATGGATTGGTTGGAACAACACCATGTCATGCTCAATTGTCTAAACAATTCAATGTTTTGCACAGAAATCCAAGGAAATCAGACAAAGATTCAAGGAATACCTACAAAGGTTTATGTTAGATAGATAGATGCCTTCCATGAAAATAAGTGCATTGGGAAAGGTTGCAAACTTTTTGTAGTAAAGATCAAGGATGCAGAAGCTGAGAGAGAGTAGCACATCGAGGAATTTCTGTTTCTCATATACTTTAAGGATATATTTCCCAAGGAAATACTAGGATTACCACCAAAACAAGACTTACATTTTTCCATAGAACTGACATAGGGTCAGTACCGGCTTCAAAATCCCCATACCACATGAGTGTACCAAAATTGGTGGAGTTCAAGTTGCATTTACAAGAGTTGATTGAGAAGGGTTATATCTGACCAAGTGTGTTCCCTTGGGGAGCACCTATACTTTTCATAAAGAAGAAGGATGGTACGATGCAGATGTGCATCGATTACCACCAACTTAACAAGATGACCATCAAGAACTGTTAACAAATCCCTAGGATCGATGACTTGTTCGATCAAGTCGTAGGAGAAAAGATATTTTCAAAGATTGAATTGCGGTTCGGATACTATTAGGTATGGATCCATGATGAAAATATACATAGAACAACCTTTCAGACTCGATACAGCCACTACAAGTTTGTAGAAATTCCTTTTGGGCTGAACAATGCACCAACAGATTTATGTGCATGATGAACAATATATTCAGTAAATACCTAGATAAATTTTTATTAGCCTTTATAGATGACATGGTACTTTACTCTAAGAGCAAAGAGGAACACGAGGATCATCTCTGCATAGTACTGCAGGTGTTATGGGAACACCAGCTTTACGCTAGGTTTAGTAAATGTGATTTTTAGAAACCATAGACACAATACCTAGGTCACATCATTTCTGAGAAGCGGATAGCTATTGACCTGGAAAAACATTAAAGCCATAAACGATTGGCCTACCCATACCTGTGTCACTGACATTAGGTCATTTTTGGGATTATCGGGTTACTACAAAAGTTTCATCAAGAACTTTTCAAGGATTTATTGTCCCATGACTGTCTTACAAAAGAAGACAAACAAGTTTTTATGGAAGACCAAGTGCGAGGAAAGTTTTAATAATATTAAAGAGCTTTTGACTACTACACCAATATTACAAATTACAGATCTTGATGGGGATTTTGTGGTTTGCATGGATGCAAGAAAGTCAGGAAAATTAAAGGAACATGAACAAAATTACCCCACCCATGATCTTTATCTAGCAGCCATTATCCACGCATTGAAGATGTAGAGGCACTACCTCATGGGGAAGAAATTTCTTCTGAAGACATACAACATGGTTCTGAAGTATTTTTTCGACCAGCTAGATATAAATACTAGGTAGGCGAGATGGTTGGCCTTCCTTAGCTAGTACCATTTTGAATTAAAGCATATAAAGGGAAAGGAGAATAAATTTTTTGATGATTTAAGTCGACGTGCTCATAAGTTATATGAGGTAGCCTTATTCCTAACCAATTTGGATTTGCACAATAGCATCGAAACAAGAAAAATGGTGTGGAGCGTCTCTATGTTGAAATCCTCAAGGCTATTGAAGAGGACAGGTTGTTTCAACAACAAAAAGAGCATAAGGTAGATGAGACCATACTACGATGGTCGAGAGAGAGATTGTATGTTCCAGAAGGAGGGGACATCAGGTCCAACATCCTCATGGAGTTACATTGGAAGCCCTACTCATGGCATTCAAGATATCAAAATATGATATCATCAATAAAGAAACACCTTTTTTTGGCCTAAGTTAAAAGCCGACATAGAATTTTTTATCATAAAATGTCAAGAATGTGAACTAGTCAAAGCTGAGCACGAGGATCCTTCGATATTGCTGCAACCATTACTCATCCAAGAATGGAAGTGTGAGGTCATTAGTATGAATTTTATTATGGGTATACGAAAGGGAAAGAAGAAAAATGATTCCATCTTTGTAGTGATTGATAAGTTATCTAAAGCGGAACACTATATCCCAGTTAAGTCAACCTATAAGGAATTTCACATTTCCAACATCTTCTTAAAGGAGGTATTCAGATTGCATGGGATACCCAAGGCAATCATCTCGGATCAAGACACGAAGTTTACTGAAAATTTTTGGAGATATTTATTCTCTGGTTTAGAGACGTAGTTAAAATTTAGTACTGCTTACCACCCACAGACGGATAGGCAGACAAAACGGGTAAACTAGATTTTGGAAGACATGCTTATAATGTATCTTATGAACAATCCCGCCACAAGTGGGAGGATTATCTACACCTCATAGAATTTGCATATAATAATGGCTACCAGACCTCCTCCAAGATGAGTCCCTTTGAGCTACTCTATGGTTGAAATTGTAGAACACAAGTTACTTGGGATAACCCAGTGGATCGGCTCATGTCAAGTCCAGACCTATTGAAAGACTTGGAATAGTTAGTCACCAAAGTACAACAAAACATTAAAGAAGGGAAAGATCACCAAAATATTTACGTGGATAAGAAAAGTAAAGATAAATATTATCAGATCGACAAACATGTTTACTTAAAATTAAAATTGAAGATAAGCTTATTGAGCTTGGGAATATGCAGAAGGTTGGCACCAAGTTTTTACGGACCCTTTGAGATACTAGCATATGAATTAGCTTTACCTGCTCACATAAAGGTTCATAATGTTTTCCATGCATCCTTATTGAAGAAATATGTATATGATACTAAATATGTTATTGATTGGTCCTTGTTACAAGTGGAACCTGAAGGGGAGTTTGTACCTGAACCCCTTCATATTCCAGACAAAAGAGAAGTACAACTCAGGAGGCACACCATCGTCCAGTTGAAAGTGCAATGGAAGCCAATGAGGATACTTAGGATAATGAATCCACCATGAGAGAGGCTTGTTAACCCAAAAATACTCCAGATAGCTCTCTATGGCCTACACCACCCAAGGACACCATCTCACAACACTCATTTCACTCCATAAAACCTTCCATTTGACCCCCACACCTCTAGAAGAGCCCAAGGATGAAGAAAAGGGATAAAAACCCCAAAAAAGAGCTTAAAATAGTCCCCTAGGAGCTAAAGCCCTCAAAAAGGGGCTAAAACCCTAAAAAGGGCTAAAGTTAGGACAAAAGGGGATAAAGGCCCAAAAAAGGGGCTAAAGCCCTAACCAAGGGCTTAAAACCCTAAAATCACTTGGAAAAACTATAAAAGGAGGGTGGGGGGTCACTCTCAAAACACTCCTCACTTGCCTATTGTTATGCTACCCGTGGATGCTTTAATACCTATTGCTCTCAAACCACCCACTCTCCCTCTCCTCCATCTCCATCTTATCAAGCCATTGCTTCCCAACCAAGAGAGAGGTGCTCCCATGAGCCAGGGTATGGTGGCCCATTTCCACCTAAGTGAGGTATAATTTATGTTCATGTTTATTTATTTGTTTTTTTTTCTAACCCTCATTCCTATTTGCAGGTTTTTCATTAACATTGTTTACAGGTTTTCTCCATTGTAGCTTAGGTTTATTTTGTAGGTTTTGAAGGCAGAACCCTAACCTACTATGTGCATAGGGGTTCAACAGTGCTACATCTCCTCTTCTTTATTTTTTGTCATTAGCTATTAAATTTGGTTTACAGTAGTGATCCATTCATTTATGTTCTTTCTTAGATTAGCTTAGTTTCAATTCGTTGCTCTGTTTATGCCATATTTCCTTCTGTTTTTTATTGTTTTCAAAGGGTAGGAACCTACCCTTGTGCCCTATAGGCACAAGGGAGCCATTCTTGCTCTTGTAGCAGGGAGAAATCCTTGCTACAAGGCTTACCCTGCATTATTTCATGACTTCATTCCTAATCCCTAAAACACTGGAACAATGTTGTTCTAAGTGGGGAGGGATGCAATATCCTAAATTTTGACCTTACCAATAATGGGCATGAGTCCCATTGCACATGAGTTACTTTGATGTGTATATTTGTATATTGGGCACAAGACCCCACAACACATGAGTATGATGAATTTTTAGATATATTGGGCATAAGCTAATGCATATGTTTATTTAACATGTACGTGATTGTATATATTGGGCGTGGACCCTAATGAACATGATTATTGTCGTAGGATGATATAATGGATATCTTATGCGATTTAAATTAAATTCATATACTATGATGATTATTGTGATAAAATGTGTATAATACTGAATGCATTATTGAGCTCTATAATGTGTTCAGCATGGACCCTAGAGCACATGAGTGATGAGATTTTGTGTTTAGCACAAGATCTAGAGCACATGAGTGATTAGATTTTTTGCTAAGCATAATATCTGGAGAACATGGGTGATTATATTTTGTGTTGAGAGCCATCTCTGTAACACATGATTTATGAGTTTTTTGTATTGATCACAAGCTCTAGAGAACATGAAATGTAAGAATTGGAAGTGTTGGGCATAAGACCTGGAGAATTCCAAATTGATGTTGCGCATAGGCTCTGGAGCATCAGATATTTGGTCATTGTATCCCTAGGTGTATTATACAAGTACATCCTAGCATTAGTGTTGAGAGAGAGGCTCTGGAATTTCACTAAGTGTAACTCATAGTTTTTAGCATTGATCTTGGGCTATGAATAGCGCTAGGAGTTACTGAAAATTAATTGCATTCAGTGAAAATGACTCTGAAAAGCACCGACCTTATCTTACTAATTTTTAAGTTGACTAAATGAAATTTCTAATTTCTACTTCTCATCAAGTACTGAAGAACTACCATGATACACGAGGTAATCCAACATGCAAGGAGGTCTAGAGTTGGCTAACTTAGTTGACCAACCCTACCTAAGGGCCTTGATAAAAGAAATGATTATAAGCTAATGAAAGCACCATGTAAATGAGATCATGTTATATGATTCCTAAATAAATATTAACAATAATATATATATTTTATATATATTATGAATAAAAGAATAAATTATATATAGTATATATATAAGAAAATAAAGATAACTAAAACTAATAAATAAGGAGTTTATGTATTTATTATTTACTAAAATGATTAAATAAATATTTAATCCTAAAGAATCAAATTAGGAACTAGTTAAACAACTCCTAAGTTAAATAAAAATAATTATTAACCTCACATAAATCAATTAAATATTATTTTGAAGAAAGTAATGGATTCTTGAGCTAATTGAAGTTTAACTGCCCTTTTCCCAAAATATTGTCTATAAAGACTCAAGTCGAGGGAAGGATTAGGGATCTGATCATTATTCCAAATAATTGTGGAGAGCATTTACAAAACCAAATAAATCTTATACAGAATCTGATATTCCAAATAGGAGAAGCCTTACCTTTAGGATCTATAGACTACTTGCCTTACCTTTAGGATCTATAGACTACTTGCAATGTTGGAACCAGCTCGGGGGGATCCATATTAAAACCAAAAACAGTTATGGGTCATGGTTGGGAGGAATGTGGTAGTTTCCAAGTTATACAATTAACAGATCCGAGGTCATAGTTATCTAAGTTCTTATTAATTCTGTGTGTTTAAGTGTGCAGGGTTTTTGGCCATTAAAAGATGAAAAGTTGCATGTATGAGGTTTTTGCCTTCTCCATTTTTTATCAAAACATGTTTACAAGTTTTTACTCATAATATTTATGCTCTAGATTGAAGATCTTCATATTTGAATACATACTTCAACTAGATTCCATTCATTTAAATTATGAAACTCAATCTGCAATATTATAGATAATCTATAGGGTTAATTTTTATGTTGCACGCTATTCTATTTGTTTAAACTTAAAACTAAGCCTTTAATTCCTAGATGGGATTTTAAGTTGAAATTCTCTTAGCATTGTATTTAAGCAGTTGTAGAAAATATTAGTGTTAAGAGTTTAAATTAGATTCATAACCCTAGTTTCTAAATAAACTAACTACGAGATCTTTTCCCAAACATTTTATTAAATTAAACCAGAGATTTAACAAATCTAGATAAAATAACCCTAATACTAAAAAACTCATTTATTTCTAAAACTAAAAATTATATAAACTTTGCACCAACATTAAAATAAGCATTAAATAAGCCAATTACAAATATATTTATAAATAATGAGACGAAATATCGAATCTCTTAATTCACAAATTCAAAACCTTAAAATGACAGTGCTGGGAGATTTCATATTTCCAACAAACGCATCAGTCCAAATATAAATGTTGATAAAATATTTCCATTAAGCCAAACATAACTTTAAACAAAACGTTGTAACCAATATCATAAAACGAATATCAAATTTACCAAAGGTGTGAAGCCCGAGAGCCTTTCCACGTTTCCTTCCAAATCGTGCTATTAAAATATTAACAATTCTAAACCTTATTTCACTCATCCCAAGCATTGAATCCTATAAGGATTGGCTTTTGGTCTGTTATTTATTTACAAACATATCGCTATCAACGAAACCGGTCTAATAAATTACAGTAATCTATTTAAAACATCCAAAATAAAACAGATTCTATTTCAAAAATGCATCAGGTTAAGTGGAATCCCAAGAACCAAAACGTTAATCGCCATAAGAACCATATTAATAAAACAAGGAATTATAATCTTTAAAATGCAGTCACATTAATTAAAATACCCAGGATCAAATCTTGTGAGCACACAACGAAAATACCAAAACGTTACCGGCTATATCATTTTCACATAAGGTTTCTCCTTATAGGCTGCCTGTTTTCTCATTTAAAAACATTGTGTAGAACTATGGAATAGAGCTACGCTCATTCCAAAAACAACATTTACATACACAGACACGATTTACACATAAATATCAAATTACATACACAGGATACATTGCAACCGTAAATCCTGGGCTATATGCTTATGGATTCCTATAGAAACAACCAAACTATAAACAAACCAAGCTACCTTCTCATATAAACAAACAAAACCATTTAAAAAACCACACTCTGCCACCCTATGCATCAATTACCAAGACATGGGACCATATGTGCCATTGCAGAGAAATGACACTGTAAAATTTAAAAGAACATGCATTATAAAACAGAGAGCCTTATACCCAAACGAAGTTTCCGTTATAAGTCAAACTGAAACCCAAATCCATTTCATAGAAAATGGTAAAAATTACACACAGAGCTGAGTATCCTTCAACCAGTCAAACCACATCAAATTTCCAAATGACAGAGCCATGAAAGGGATTTACACAATCATGTTTACAAAATTCCAAAACGAGTTAATAAACCCCAATAATCGAAGGGCTTAAACAATAAATTCCCCATACCTAAGATTCAAAACTATCTGATACAACATAGCTAGTGTAAACACTCATTTTCATTGCAAGGCATACTGGGAATTGGTTGCACGAAAAACCCAACAGCTCTTCCCTCCAACACATAGAGTACCCATGCTCTACTCACCTGCACAACGAAATGAATTGGGATGAGAATTATTCCAATCAAACGATAAACCAAACAAACGGCGCAAGGGTGCAAACCAACAAAGAATGCATACCTGTCTAGAATCTCAAATCATGTTGGTTGCGCAACATGGACGCGCAACTTTCACCTGGAGCATGAGGCCTCCATCTCAACCATAATGAAAACCAAAAGAATGACATTGAAACCCTAACATGGTGCTTAAGGAAGACAGTGTGTGAAATCCAAGGCACATTCAATGCACCAAAATTTCCACCACCTCCATGCAAATCAAAAACCCACATTTGCATAGTTTGGTTTCATTTTTCTCACCATCATTTAAAACTCCATCACCATAGTCTTAAACCCTCCACCATTGCTAATTTCTAGGTTATAATCCATAGTTCCAATGGCTTAGAATATTCTATAAACCCAAACCCCTCCACACTATAGTTCAAGCATATAAAATATTACATTCAAGGTTTTAAAACCTTCATCCTATAGTTATAAAACATGTACATGTTACAATCCCTTCATGCCATAGATATAAGGTATAGTTTAGGCTTAGGACCCCTTTCTCATATTTTAAACTTTTGAGCATAGGAATATAATTGTTTAGGTGTAGATCGATGTAGATGTTAGGACGTTGTTTTTTCCACGATTGCAAGACCAAGATCATCGGTCAAATCACCTGCAGAGGATATTATAAAAACATGACTTAGTTCACGATGAACTAAGTAAACCCCATAGCATAGGAACCTTACATTTCTAAGTGGACCTTTAAGGGATAAAACCACTCTAGTCCATCCCTTGACATACAAAGGTAAGTCCTCCTCTTCATAATAAACCATAAACGAATTAAATACACATAAAACGAAAGTAAGACGTAAAACAAAATAAGTAATGACAAATGTCAATATATAATATAGAAATGAAAAGTAATATTATAAACATGTCGAAGTATAGAACAACATTATGTAAGACATCATCATCACCAAAGAAAAACACATAAGGAAAACAAAAGACAAAAGTTAGGTTCATTTATGCAAATAAGTTTTATTCTGCAATAGAAAATGAAGACGTCCTTAAGATCTAGCAGTTAATTAGCCTACGATTGTTTTTCATGGATTTTAGGGACATTACAACTGGGATCGTGTGATGAGTCTGATGGTTATAATTGTATGTTTTTAACGAGGTTCTGCCTCTGTATAAATTAGGGTAGCCACGATGTGGACTTACGACCATGTAATTATAGTATTGGTTATGTTTATTGACACGACCCATATGATCGATGATATATGAAACTAAAATTAAGGTTTGTGGTGTTTTAATACTCGACTATCAATGATAGCGATACTGGTTTTGGTGACTCAGCTTTCAATGTCGTGATAGTAGCTATGATAGCTACCTTATCAGTTAGTACTAGATTTAGTTTTGTTTGTTTCATTACTCTCTTGTGCATACGTTGAGGATGTTCAAACAATAGGATTTTTGATCCATATGTTTGTTTTCACAACACTGTAATTTCATTAATTACTGTAAGGAGATTCAATCCCATAATCTTCGTAATGTAGTTTAGCATGTAAATGTATCTTTATTAGTTAAACCTACGATTTGTTTAGATTCGATGTAATCATTCATCCATAATTTCTCTATATTGATTGTGAGATATATTCAAGCGTTAATTTGTTTACTTCTATGCATGAGAAAAATATTTTAATTTTGCATAATTGTTGGGATATACAATGTGGATCTTTGATCCATATGTTTAGTTTCACCAATAATAGAACGAGCAATGATTACATAGTGGTGTTATTATAAAACTTATGATTTATTTATCTTGTGAATGTTAAGTAAATACCTTAAAAATATTTGATTCCATGATTTGTGTACATGATTAGAAATCATATCTCTATCTTCTTGTTAAGTTTATTAAAGGTTTTGTTTAAGAGTTAAATTGATTATTTCTGTGTATGTATACTTAAGATAGCATCATTGCACTTTCATGATTATATATGTAGACCATATTCAATTTAAATACTTAAATGGCAATCTTATGTGTGGTATAATGTTAATAATATTAAGTGGAATCCATTCGTAATATATTTAATAATATATATCTATACTATGAACAAGGATTTGAGGTTCAGTCGAAATTTTAATTGCGTAAATGTAGATTAAGAAAATATTTAGGAAAAATCGATACAATCAGGAAATATAAAGTTAAATGTAAGAATACATGATACATTTTAGAAATAGAATTCAATTCCATTATTTGTAGAATTAAAATTTCGAAAGGAACCAGAATTCTAAACCATTCAAGCATAGCATCCTTAGGCTAACTGAAAGCAGACTAGATTCTATATTAATCTTCTTCAGATATAGCATTTAAACACATTCTACAAAATTTTAAACATAAATTATGAACCTACCACCAACATTGGGAAAACAAAAGTGGAAAAGCTATTCCTCCAAACCAACTCCCAAAGAAGCCAAGTTACTTGCTCCAGAATCCCCAAGCCTATTTGCTAAACCACAAGAGAAAAATTCTTCAATGTGCCATCTCTTGCATTATCAGATTTAATCCTCATCCAATGCTAGCCTCCTGCTGCTCATGGACATACTAATATATAATATTTTTCCCAAGACTTGGTCATTTATGAGCCTCCTCCTCTTTAGCTCTCAACAAGGAGTTCTGACCTGATTTTTGGGGATGATGTTTCTTGCAACTTGAGTTCTCTCTCAGTGGCTCCTTCCACATGAATTTTCCTCTTGTCGGTCAGCAAACACTCTTTAAAAACTATATCCACTTTTTTCCCCCTTCAATATATTTTATTAAATAAAAATGTTTTATTACAAAATGTTTTATTCTTGACTTTTCTTTCAAAAATAATAAAATAATAAAAATAATAATTAAAGTATTTCTCCAATAGAATTAATAATAATTATTAATTTAGGGGGTATTATATACACCTCCTGTTAAAGGATAACACCATCCTCGTTGTTATAATTTTTTTTTTATTCTTTCATTTCATTTTTTGGGAATAAGTCTGGATATGTCTCCCACATATTACTTTCCAGCTCCCATGTAGCCTCTTCTGGACTAAGGTGATTCCATTTCACCTTGACTTGTCTGATGGTACAATTCTAGAGTAAAAGTTCTCTTCTGTTGAGAGTGTGGTCTGACACCACTTGGAACTCTCCTTCAGGTTCCACCTGGACTACATTCCAATCAATCACATGAGAAACACCATGAACATATATTTTTAATACAGAAAAGTGAAACACATTATGCACTTTAATATTGGGTGGTAGCGCTAGATGGTACGCAACCAATCCTACTTTAGCTAAATTTCAAATGGCCTGCAATACTTGGGCATCAATTTTTAATACTTGCCTAGTATTAAGGAAAATATATCAAAAGTTACCTTTATATACACATGATCACCCACCTGGAACTCTTGAGGAGTTCTTTTTAAATTAGCATAACTTTTCTTCTTGTCTTGGGTATCCTTCAAGTTTTGTTGTAACTGTCACATGGTTAGTTCCATATCTTTTAATAAATTAGGTCCTAACATTAATCTATCTACTAGAATTCTCCATTAGATTAGAGTTTACACTTACGTCCATATAATATTTCAAACAGACTCATACGTGCACATACTTGAAAATTATTATTATATGCAATTTCTACTAAGTGTGGGTAGTCTTCCCACTTACTTGCTTTTTCCATGACATACATCCTTAGCATGTCCTCTAAGACTTGATTTACCCTTTCATTCTGGCTACTTGTTTGTGGATGATATGTAGTACTAGAATTTAACTGTGTTCCTAAACCTTTGAACACAGATTTCTATAAGTTATCTGTAAATTTTGGGTCTCTATCTGAGACTATTACCTTCGGTACACCATGTAAATTAAATATCTCTTTCATGAAAATATATGCAATGATAACAAAATTATAGGCAGATTTAATAGGAATAAAATGATCATCCTTACTTAATTTGTCAACTACAACCATGATTGAATCATGATGCCGAAAATTCTGGAATGGGTAACGGTTGCAACAATCCAGTTGAATGTTGATGTTCTATCTTAACTTGTTGACACTAAAAATATCGAGCTAAGTATTCTGCCACTTCTTTCTTCATGTTCAGCCAGAAGAAATCCTTTCTGACCATAGTGATCATCTTTTGGTATCTAGGATGCCCTGAATACGGTTGTTTATGGATCTCATTCATAACTGTAAGTTTAATTTCTGTTATCTTTTCTATGCACAACCTATTTTTATGCAGCAAAATTCCTTGTTTATTTAGGCTGGAATCTATTTTTACTTGGTTTTGTTCATTTTTAGCAGTTGTTTCTATTAAAATATCATATTCCCTATCAGAATTTTCAGCGCCTAGAATCTGCTTTTTTAGATCAGATTCATAGCTGCTACTTGCAACATTAAATTTGCATGACAACTTAGAGCGTCTACCACTTTATTTTCTTTTCCTTTTATATGTTTGATTTTGAAATTGTATTTGCTTAAAAAGGACAGCCATATTTCCTATCTAGCATTCAAATTTTGTTGATCAAATAAATAATTAAGGCTTATGTTATCAAACATAAGTAGAATTTTTCCTCCCAATTAGGTAATGTCGCAACATTTTTAAGGTGTGAATTACGGCAGCAGCAAGTATGACATACATTCTTGCTGCAAATACTTGGAACTCTGCCTAGCCCTTCTTTGTAAGTGTTGGTATATACGACGAAATCCTTGAATGGTTCAACAATATTTAAGATCGAGGTGGTTGTTAATAGATGTTTTACTTTATTAAATATTTCCATGATTTTTTAGTCCATTCAAACTTTTTACCTTTCTTTTGTAATGAATTTATGGGGTAGGCAATATTAGAAAATCCCTCGATGAAGTTCTTGTAGTATCTGGTAATCCCCATAAATCATATGATGTCAGTTACATTCTTAGGAACTAGCCATTCAGTGATGGCCTTTATTTAGTTGGGATTGATAGAGATTCCACCCTTGGACACTAGGTGTCTGAGGTATTGAATCTTATCTTTAAAGAAATCGAATGTACTGAATTTTGTGTAAATTTGTTGTTCTCTTAGCACTTGTAGAATTATCCTTAAATATTCGTTACGTTCTTGTTCGTTCTTAGAGTAGATTAGTATGTCGTCCATGAAGACAACCACAAACTTATCTAGGTAGTTACTTAGGATGTTGTTCATTAAACACATGAATGCAGCTAGTGTGTTTGTCATCCCAAAAGGCATTATGACAAACTCGTAGTGACCATAATGGGTCTTGAATGTCATTTTAAAGATATCCTCATTTTTTAATCGTACTCGATGATAACCAGACGTTAAATCTATCTTTAAAAAGATAGTTCTTGAGTGGAACTGATTGAATAGATCATCTATCTAGGGGAGTGGGTATCGGTTCTTAGTGGTCATTTTATTTTACTATCGGTAATCTATACGTAATCTTAAAGTTCCATCCTTCTTTTTCACAAACAAGACCACTGCTCCCGAGGGAGAGACACTATGTCAAATGTATTTTTTATCAATTATTAGAGGATATTTCAACTCAAAATGGGCCTTCTAAGAAAAATAATAAAATAATAGTTAAAATAATAAAATAATATTGATTAATTTTGGAGGAAGAAAAGAAAAAAAAGCTACTTTTTTTATAGTATTTTCAACATATATCCATGTGTTTTTACTCAAATTTTGATCTGGAGAGCTGATTGGATGTAGAATTAAATTCTGCATCCAACAAGTATCCACTCAGCATACTTCTAATGGACCCAGCTACCCCCCCCCAAAAAAAAACCTAAAAAAACATGATGATGACATCATCATCACATTTTTCCAAGTATTTCTTGTTTTGGGGGTAGAGGGGTCTTTCAAAAGTATGCTGAGTGAGTACTCGTTGGATTCATAATTTAATTCCGCATCCAACGAGCTCTCCCGATCAAAATTTCAGTAAAAACACAGGGAGATATGTCGAAAATACGATAAAAAAAAGTAGTTTTTTTATGATACCTATCCCCAAATTTATATTAAAATCTTATTTAAGACCTATACGTTATTTCAAATTTAAAGAAATTTCATTAGCTAACACATGATGACATGGAATTTGAATTAAGGTTAAAAGGCCCATTTTGAGTTGAAATTTGCTTTAATTTGAGTTCTTGTAGTTGTGATTTCACCTCTGTAAGTTCTATTATATTCATTCAGTATGGAGATTTCAATGCTGGTACCGCTCCGGGTATCAGATCAATTTGAAGTAAATGTCTCTTTTTGAAGGAAGTCCATGGAATTCTTCCAGAAATATGTCTTCAAACTCCTTGAGGAGTGGTATGTCTTCTAGTTTCAGTTTATTGTCCTTTTCATTATCATTCATTATATATACAACAAACACTTTACATCCTTTTTTTATTGATCTTTTCAGTTGTAACACAAATATCTCTCTAATTGTAACCTTCCTAGGGATCCCTTTTACTTTTATATTATTTCCATTATCATCATTACGGGTAAAGGTTTTGTCAAAACAGTTTAACACTACTTTATGTTCTTCAAGCCAATCCATTCCTATTAACAAATCATAGGAACCTCAAGGTAGAATATTTGCATTAACATGTGTAATGAAACCGTTCATCATCAATTCACAATTTCTAACAATACTAGTAACTTTCTATTTTGTGTTGGTGGATAACTATACTAGCCATGACTTATCAAACTTTTTCGATACTAATTTGCATAACTCAACTATTATAGGTGATATATAACTTAGGATTGCTCGTGGATAAATTAAAATAGAAATAGGTTGATTGTTTATCATACCTTCAATTTCAACCATAGAAGTCTCATGATCTGCTTGTCGATTTTCCAATGCAGCGCAAATTTTGGGCATGCTCATTTCCATGTCCCCAACTATAACTGCTTCTTGGATAGAATGAACATTAAAATTATTTCTTCTTACTCGGAATTCTTTAAAGCAGTGTGGCCCTCCACACTCCCAACATTTTAAGGGTTCTTTTTGTGTTGGGTTCTTGTTAAGAATAGTAGAAGGTTCTTTTAATGCAGAATTATGCGGTTTAAATCTTTTGTAGTTATTACCATGATATCCCTTATAGTTATTTCTTTTTTTTGTGGAACTTATGCTGCTTCTATATTGGATCAAAATTATTTGGCCTTTTATTCTTCCAAGACGATACATTTTCCCTTTTATTTTATTTTTGTTGTAACAAAAGTTTAGCTTTCTCATCGCTTCCTCTACCGTCTTCGGATTGCGATGTTGCTTGTGGAGCCTAATATTCCAGATCTAGAGATATTATTCATTTGTGTTTGTACCCTAGGTGTATTGTACAATCATTTCCCCTACCTTGGGGTTTGCAGGCAAGGCCCCAGAGAAAAAAATTTGGGATGTGTGTTGGCCAACCGTTATGCGGACCCATGGTATTGGGTTAACTGTAGTATTTTCCCATGGTATTTTTCCCCTTCATGAGAAATCATTGTAACACAGATGTCTATGGTATTGTATTGTATTGGAAGAGATATTGTGAGAGCCTGGAGAGAAAGTGTAATGGTTTTGTTGCAAGTTATATCCCTTCACCTTTCTGGACTGTAATAAAAGGACTGGCAATTTCTTTATGGATGTATCCCATCATTTGGGTGAACCACATTATATCTATGTCTCTCTGTAATGTTTTAATGTGTTTCACATCTTGTTTATGATTTAACTGTATATTTATTATTGTTATGCGGTCATGTTTTCTAAACATTGGTATCAAAGTCAAAAGGTCTATTTGGTTGGTAAAATCACATGAAAGAATGGTTCCTTGTTTGAGTGGGAGCAATGGCGGAAGAAAAAAAGTATAGGGTCGATAAATTTAACGACCAAAACTATCAGTTATGGAAGATGCAAATGGAGGACTATCTGTACCAGAAGGATCTATATGTGTCGTTGGGCAAAAAAGAAAAACAACCAGTGGCTATGACGGATGAAGAATGGGAGGTTCTTAACAGAAAGGAACTAGGAACAATACAGCTATGCCTGGCTTCATCAGTGGCCTTCAATATTTTGAAAGAAATAGATGGTGTGATGCACGCATTGAGTAAGCTCTACAAAAAACCCTCAGCGTCTAACAAGGTATTTTTAATGAAGCATTTATTTAATATGAATATGTATGAATGTGGATCTGTTGCTGACCATTTAAATGATTTTAATACACTTACCATTCAGTTAAGTTCTGTAAAAGTGAACTTTGATGATGAGGTTAGGGATTTTCTAATCTTGTGCTCATTGCCAGAAAGCTGGAATAGCTTGGTCATGGATGTAAGTAACTCTGTCCCTAGTTCAAACACTCTTAAGTTTAATGATGTTGTTGGTGTTATTCTTAGCGAGGAAATGTGAATAAAAAGCACAAGTGAGACATCAGGTAATGCATTTACCATGGATATTAGAGGGAGACAAAACGAGAGAAGAAGGAGCACACAAAATCGTGGCAATTCTAAAAAGGGAATATCCAAGTCCAGATTTGCAAAAATAGAGTGCTGGAACTGTGGTAAGAAAGGAAACCTGAAGAAAGACTGCAGAGCACCAAAGAAGAAAGGTGAGAGGCAATAAGAGACTACCCGGGAAGCTAATGTTGTAGGTGATGTGTTACAAGATGCTTTGATTCTTGCATTAGATAATACTAGTGATTATTGGGTAGTATATTTAGGGGTTTCATGTCATGCTACACCCCATAGGAAATTCTTTCATGATTATGTTCAAGGTGATTTTGGGCATGTGTTATTGGGGGATGATGAACCATGTAAAATTGTTGGAAAGGGTAAGGTGTGAATTAAGTTAAATAATGGAAATGACTAGATGTGAAAGGATGTAAGGCACATTTCTGCTATGAAAATAAATTTGATCTCAACAAGGTAGTTGGGAGATGGCGGTTGTTTATCTACGTTTGGAGAAATGTGGTGGAAGGTCAGTAAAGGATCACTGGTAATAGGAAAAGGAGATAGGGTAGGTACTCTATATTTATGTCCTCATAATAATGATTATTCTATCTCTGTATCTTCCATAGAAACAAGTGCAATGCTGTGGCATCATAGGCTTGGCCACATGAGTGAGAAGGGGATGTAGATTCTCCACTCAAGGAAACTACTTCCAGATCTTAAGAAAGTAAGTTTGGAATTCTGTGAGAACTATGTTTATGGAAAACAGAAGAGAGTTATATTTCTCAAGGTTAGGAAAGAAAATAAGAGTGAAAAGTTAGAGCCTGCCCATACAGATGTATGGGGACCAGCTCAGGTAGAATCTCTTGGTGACTCTCGTTATTATGTTACTTTTATTGATGATGCAACTAGAAAAACTTGGGTTTATTTCATTAGAAAAAAATATGATGTGTTTGATACTTTTAAGAAGTGGAAAGCTTTGGCTAAGAATGAGACAGAAAAAAGGTTGAAATGTCTCAGATCTGATAATGGAGGTGAGTACTGCAACAAGGAATTTGATAGTTAATTTTCACACAATGGGATTCATAGAGAGAAGACAATCCTTAGAACACCACAAGAAAATGGTGTGTCAGAAAGAATGAACAAAACAATCATGGAGCATGCAAGGTGTATGAAATTGCATGCAAGGTTTCCCTTACAGTTTTGGGCTGATGATGTAAACACTGTTGTTTATTTAATAAACAAAGGGCCTTCAAGCGCTTTGGATGGTGGCATTCCAGATGAGGCAGTGACAAGTAAACAAGAAAAATACTCATTTCTGATAAATTTTGGCTTTGAAGCATTTGTCCATATTGATAAAGATGATAGAACAAATATTGAGGCTAAATCCAAGAAATGTACAAGGTATACGGGGTTGATTATTTTGGTTATCGCTTATGGGATCTTAAAAATCGCAAAATAATTAGGAGTAGAGATGTAGTATTCAATGAAAAGGCCATGTACAAAGATCAGTTGCAGGGAAAGAAAGAAGAAAAGGAAAACAAAGAGTACATAGTGCTTGATGAAATCAAATAAAATGAAGTTCCAAAGGCACAAGAAAATCAAGAACAACAGCAGGTACCTGAAACTCCTGCAAATGTAAGAAAATATACCAGGTTAAGTAGACCCCCTGAATGATTCTCTCCTTCACTGTATTATTTATTGATGACTGATTCTAGTGAACCAGAATGTTTTGAAGAAGCAATGCAGGTAGAAACTAGAAAGAAGTGGGAGCAAGGCATGGATGCGGAGATGGACTCATTGGTAAGAAACTAGAATTGGGATCTGGTTAAGTTGCTTATAGAAAAAAGGGCATTGCAGAATAAATGGTTTTACAGGTTGAAGGAAGAAGATGGAGGAAAGAAGCGGTACAAGGATAGACTTGTTGTAAAGGGGTTTGCACAAAAGAAAGGTATAGAATTTGATGAAATATTTTCTCCTTTTGTTAAAATGACTTCAATTAGAAATATTTTAAGTCTAGTGGTGGTATAATATTTGCATCTTGAACAGTTAGATGTAAAAACATCCTTTCTCCATGGGGATTTCGAGGAAGAGATTTATATGTAGCATCCACAAGGCCCATGAGGTCAAAGGGAAGGAGAATTTGGTTTGCAGGTTGAAGAAGAGCTTGTATGGTCTGAAGCAAACTCCAAGATAGTGGTATTTGAAATTTGATAAGTTTATGACAGAACAAGGTTATGATAGATGTCATTCCGACCACTGTGTTTATTTCAAGAGGCTAGATAACGGAAGATATATTATCTTGTTATTGTATTTGGATGGCATGCTTGTTGCAGGGTCTAAGATGCAAGATATAAATGTGCTCAAAAGAAAACTAGCTAAATCATTTGCGATGAAGGATTTGAGTACTAAAAAGAAAATCCTTGGTATGAGAATAACAAGAGACAGGAAAAATCACAAATGGACGTTGTCTCAAGGTGAGTACATAGAAAATGTTTTGCATAGGTTTAGAATGCAGAATACAAAACCAGTCAATACACCTTTGGCTAGCCATTTCAAACTAACCAAGGATATGTGTCCAGAGACACTGGAAGAGATAGGTTACATGTCCAAGATTCCCTATTCATCAACGGTTGGAGGCTTGATGTATGCCATTTTGTGCACAAGACCAGATATTACACATGCAGTGGGAGTTGTGAGCAGGTATATGAATAATCCAAGTAAATAGCATTGGAAAGAAGTACAGTGGATTCTCAGGTATTTGAGAGGTACCAGTTCTCATGCATTGTTTTTTGGAGGTCCAGACACAGTTCTACAGGGATATGTTGATGCAGATATGGCTAGTGATAAAGAAAGCAGGAGGAGCACCACTGTAATATCCCTAGTTTTGACCTCGATTGCATTAAAAGATACATGATGTATATGTTGTAATTAATCATGGTGTGGAGCTAAAGGCAAAATCCCCACCATTGATTTGGTTGTGTATGTTTCAGCAATAGGGATCGTTTCCAATGGTATATCGTGCTATCCAGCACATTATAGTTTTGGGCATCATGTAAATATGTACATTAATTAAAATAAACCTATAGCCAGCTACGACGGTGTAACATTAAATGAAAATAGCATGATTCCTAAGGATAAGGGGGGGGGGGGGGTTGTCTAACCCATGGGGGTCATTGGGAGTTTTCCATGTGTCAGCCACCCATTTAATTTCTGATGTCTGGGAGTAGTTATTGCTGAGTAGTGGTGGGTATGGAAGGACTGTCAGTCCTTTCCCATGTACCCATTCTACCAGTGGACTCTTACTCTTCACATTGTGTGGGGAAGAATAAAACACTCTCCACTCTTCAACGAGGGGACTTCTTCGGAGGTTTTGGGGTCTGGCTCACTCTCATGCAGGGGGGTGCTAGTTTTCCTCGCACCATGAGATGTTCTGGTAATCTGCACATAGAGAGAGGGAAATCATGCTTCCTAACTATAACATATCCCTTATACCTTAATGCCATTTATATGTGAAAAAAGGGTAAGATCTTTGTTTCCCTGTTACTACAAAATGAATCAATCCCGTTAGTGGCAGATTTTTCATGGAATTACAAGAAATTATGTCCAAAAAAATCTATGACATTGACAATTACAAGCATCAAACATAAATATCTGAATATATGTGGGATATAAATCAGCATCAATCATTACAAATTAAAATCAACCATTCATTCCTTCCTTTTACTATCTTTCTTACTTAATACACTAGGTAATTAACTTCAACCTTTATTCTACAATATTATGTGTTTACATCTTTGCCATGAGTAACCAGTCTTCTTTTCCTTTAAACAGTAGTAGAAAATCCCTCAACCGGATCATCTAGGTAAGAACTGTGAATGAAAATATAAGGCCCAAACGCGCTATGAAACATTATTGTGTAACATCCCCGACATTATCTTTTCTCAAAAGTGTTTCCTATCAAAAGACAACTTATACTTTATATACCAATATACAAAACTATTGGTGCTTTCAAGCACTCCTCTAGAAGTCAGACTTCTTAACAAGATATATCTATAGTTTCTTCAATTGTTCATGACAACACATAAACATACAAATCCATAATCTACGCATGCTCATCTCTCTAACAGTCCTTTAGATTACAGTATTTTTCTATGGAGACTTCACCTGGTAACTATAACATCATATAACTTCATTTGCAAATCATAAACATCGTGATCTAAACATCGTACATACAATGCATTCATATTTTACAAAATAGGTCTTCTCCTTAATAGAGGAAAAATTATACGCTGCTTCAAACTATCCTTGTAACATACCCAACAAGTCTTTAACCATATTTCAATATACAATGACTTGCGACCTTTTACTAACATGAGGGTCTCTTAAGTGACTAAATTCATTATTTCTCTCATTAATATTTTAGTCAGAATGTATTCGTCATCAAAGATACAAGCTATAGATCTACCATCCCCTTCAAGCAAAGATGTTATATTGAAGGTTTATCCGTTATATTTTCTTACTCATGGATCATAAGATGAATACATTTCATTTAGATCATTAGCATATCTTTTGTAATATTCAATCCATAATATTTTAGTCATGCTGAAGACAATGTTTTTATGTGGTTTCAATAAATTATTATCCATAACCCTAAGAGCATCTCATCATCATAGTTCCATTTAGTAATACTAATGGTCAGACAAAAACATTATGATACCCATAAGTTACCTTGCTTATCCTTTTTAAAAATTGTTAAATCAATTTACACGTTACATTTAAACATTCATAAATACATGAACAATTAAGGGGAAAATGATCATTTAGACACAAGGTCCAAAAGGACACCGACGTACGTGGTTCACCCAATCCACTGGTTATGTCCACCAAACCTATTCATGTAATATTAATCAAGCTGAAAGAATTACAACTGCAACATCATTGTTACCTTCATGGCCATAGCATGCCAAGTATGCCGAGTATGGAAACTATGGAATTTACCTCACAAGCATATCCAATGTGAAATGATAATGACATCACTGAGGATGGGAATAAGAAGTTCACCCCACTACAAGAGCTATAAGTTCACCGTTACTGCAGACCAGTAAACCATCCTGTATGATATCCCATCCCAAGCAGGTAGTGATTGGGGGAGTATGTTACTCAATAAATCCCATCCAAAGCAGATAGCAATTAGGGGAGCCTGTTATTAAATATACCGCTTGGTATTGGTTCAAAACAAAACAAAGGAAAAGAGGTCCTCTCATAATTCGCTAAGGGGCATGAGAGAGTTAAAATTTTCATTCTCCAAACAATGGTTTCACCATGAAGAGAAACGGCACAAAGAAATTTGGACAGTCTCGACAAAGAGTTAATGAGCGAATCTAGCATAATTCAAGTCTCATTCCAACTCAATGGATGTGATAACTGTGTTTCATGAACCATACATGATGGAGGTATTAAAATCAGTCAAAACCCTGGTGCCAACAATGCTAGGGTAGGTCACAGGTTCGAACTCACCAATGTGTAGAAAACATTGAATTCAAAACAGCATGGCTAGAGAGCTAAGAAGAGCATAGATACTGGGTAAAACTCCAGATCCGTTACCGTAAGGTCTTTAATCCAGATGTGGTTGGGAAATTTTTTAAAGAAGTACATATCTCTTATGAGATTGTAAAACGCAAGAGGCTAAGGTAAAGGAAAATCAAAACCATTAACATAAGAGTATAACCCTACCTATTTTATATTCATCATACTCCACGAGTCCAGATCCATAAAAAAGAGAACACAAGACCCCTACCCCGAAAATCGAAGACCTAGTCTTAAAAAAAATCAAAAGCACCCAAAGATAGATGGGCAATACTGGATCTAACTCACAACTCAAGAAAACAATTCTATACAAGTGATCTCGGTATATAAACCTTCAGCTGAATTTTAAAATGGTTTACACACGTTCTGGATCTAAATCCTGTGCAGAGAAAAAAAAAGCATACTATGCACAAGATATCTGGATTGAAATCCTCAACTAAAAAAAAATAGATGGATCCCAGTATCACCCAATCAAAACCAAGCTGCCCAGTTGAAGACACAGATAGGTGGTGTAACCGGTCTATATTCCTCAAATCCCCAGTCATGGATTCAATCAGAAATAAAGAACAATAAAAAGACCACCTTTCCTAGTTAAAATTCTAAACTGGTTAGGGTGCAATATCGAAGCCCTAAATCGACATGTTAGCAACCGGATACCTACCCCATATAAACAATAGACAAAGCGACATACCAAAACCGGTCAGCCTCTTCTCGATCACGATTGATAGCACATTTTTCAAAAAGAACTCAGCTCCTTCCTCTTCAGAAAAACCACTACCCCAAGCTCCCATTCCGTGAGCCCCCCGTTCTCTATGAACTCCCCTCCTTAAAAATCCATTTACCCCAAAATTTATGCCTCAGCTAATTAGTAAAAATCCCTCTATTATCAAACTAACAGCTCACTCCCTTAATATTTCCTACAGTAAGGTCCCATGAAATCAGTGGTCGTCACTGATTTCTAGGAGATCTCCCCAAAAATTATGTGCTGGTAATTAGGTAAAAGCATGCCCTCTAATGGCCTTTACTTTCCTCAATGTAATTATGGCAGCGAAATCCCATGAGAATAGGGGTGTGGATGATTTCTAGGAGATCAACCTGAAAAATCCAAAAACTTCTTTAAATACTAGCCTTATTTGGGTGGTGGACTGTCCCTTTCCGAAACATAAAAAAAAGAAATCCGATATACTATAATCATGAAGAGTTATCCAAGTTATGTGGGGCTCCTATATGTTTCCCAAAATAATCAAGTAAAGGTGGTTAAGGTATATAAGAACCCATTTTCTTTGTGTATACTTTTCCTCAATTTACTTTTCTTCTTCTTATATATATATATATATATATATATATATATATATATATATATATGCTAGTATTTTCNTTTGTTGTTATAGGAATTATTTTTAGCCCAAGGTAGCATATTCGTTCATTAAGTATTTTTATCCAGGATACTCTAAATATATATTTCGTACATGTATCTATGCACATAGAGTGTAGTTTGGTATTTATACTTATGACAGTTGGCCACTCCCATCAATACTTTCCTTGGGAATTATTGATGTAGCTAAAATTTTAGAAGTATATCATCTTTCTTTAAATTTTTAAGATGAATATAATATTTGCTTAGGATAAAATCTTGGGCTTCTTAATCCAGGTTCTAGGGAGAAATCTTTGGTGCATGTTTTTCTTAATACGTACTAGGTGGATTCATCTGTGAAGACCCAATAGGTAAGTTAATATACTTAGGACTTACCTCAGCCTAGGTTGACACCTAATAGTTTAGGTTGTTAAGGAAACATATTTAATCCTTTATCCAATTCCCAAGATTCACTCATAGTTTTAACCTTTCCCCCTAGTGGATATAGTTACTTGTCGCTTAGGTTTTGTCCATGTCTTAGTCTCCCAAGTCTATCACTTAGGGAGTTACTTCCCTAACACACAAGGTTCTTCTAGTGGGGCCTTGGCCTTGATCTCCTCACTAGAGAATAAGTACAATCAAAATTCCAAAATTGCAACATATTCAGGGGAAAATAAGAGGGATATTACATCCTCCCTCCCTTAAAAATAACACCGTCCTTGGTGTTCTTGTTTTTCCAGCCTATCTATCCTTTCTTCATGATGCTGCCCTTTTTTCTTCACCTTTTCTTGATATTTGTTGTTCCTCCATGTTTCTCCTCAAGCTATTGTCAATTAGGACCTGTAGTTTCTTGCAACAGATTGGGTCTATCCCAAGCAATTATGTCAAAATCATATTTCAACCATATACATAAGCCACAGGTTCATTTGTTTTATAACAATATGCGATTCACTGGAATCATACATCCAATTGTTTTCATAATGCAACTGATTCATCAATAAAACATAATTACGACCCTTTTGCTATTGGTTTTATCTCCAACTTTTCGACAGTTATGTCATCATTGACCTGAGGAAATACCTTCCTCATTTTACCCATTCAGCATGTAATAGTTAGTCAATAGGTTTTACGTTCATTTTGTTTTGCAGACTCTCCCTTGAGTTTCTTTTCCATTCTTGTGTGGACTTACGACAATTTCTGAGGTTACTCTCCCTTTTAACCACTAGTTAAAAGTTTTTTCTCCTCAGTGACATCAAACAACGTCCTGTCTTCCAGATGTCTAGTTTTTTCCCTAGGTCTTGTTCTTGCCACACCATATGCCTAACGCCAATGTGCTCACACAGAAATCACTTTCCTAACACTATTGTGCTTCTATAGCATATATGCCTAACACCAATGTGCTCATGTGGAAATCACTTGCCTAACACCATTGTGCTCCCGCGGCATTTAATTTTTCTTTGTTTGCATTTAGTATACATTTCAATTTTGACTATTCGTAATGCACACCCCTTGGTGCTTCGCATGACTTTACTGTCATTATCTTGATTCGTGAATCGGCTACATAGTTAGTCAAAGCATCTATTGATAACCCAAACTTTCATTAGTTAATCATCAGATATTCATAAGCTGTAGCGATTTAATCATCATTCATGAGTTATATAACCCTGTAAATCCTCTAGAAAAATTACTACTTACTTATTTTCTGATCAATTGAGTACAACTTGTATATGTAGGTGGATTCATATACCGTAGTGAACGTTGATTGTGATAGTGGTCATAATCTTGGTGGATCCTGCAATGTTAGTGTTTAAACATCATCATATAAACAACATCATCCACTATTAATACTTGGTTTATAGAACCTCAAATTCAACAACTTATAATCACCCATTCTTAACCTCATTATTTGAGGCGGTGAATATATTCACTAACAGTCAATTTCGACTGATAGTGTGCTTAGCACGTCCTGGAGGGTTAGCATATAACATTATGCAACATTCAATATCAATATGTTTAGATATCCTTGGTCGGCTATTACTAGTGAAGGGATGTTCCACATTCATGAGTGGTAATTCTAGTGACATGGAAATTCTAATAACATCAGTAATCCAAAGTACGCAAACTAATCTGCTTACCAAAATCTCATAACTCAACTACTTGTGTCATATCTTACCCCTTTTGTAGTTCATCAAAATGAGGGCCCTTATATGGGTGTATTTTTGTACAACCAATAACCTTTAGGCACAACATGTCATGCTATTTACCTTGGTTGTATTGTGGTTCGAGCTCATAAGCAGCCCAGTTTTCTCTTTTCCTTCTTGAAAAAGAAAAAAAAAACATTGTCGTCCACATAAAAATGTATAGGAAGATCAATAATGCCAAAAATGTATAAATAACTCAATAGTTTTTACGTGCATCACCCAATTTCTTGCATACTAATAATTATGTGCCAAAGATACATTATAGCCATGGTATTATTGTAATGAACTTGAATCTTCCAAACGAGTCTGAAATTCAAGTCCTACCTTTTACTTATCATTTATTTAGTACGGTAATTGTATTCATCATTCACAAGTTAAGCATCAAATTCAACTTATGATAAATTCACCCCATTTTTTCTTTTCTTAAAGCACAACCCTTGTTCACATAACACTCAGAGTCTTGTGGCAATCTCACTGTGTCAATACACTCTTCCTTATCACATGATTACCTTTTCGTATGAGTTACTTTTACCTTCATATATCCATTGTTGACTCATGCATGTTTTCTCATAGTAATGACTCCTTCTTCCTACACATAAGACAATACACATGTCATAATTATTTTAAGATTTAACATGGTACCTCTTTTAAGAAAGCTACTTTGGTTCAACAACAATAAACATTCCTAGGTTCCCATGAAGTTATTTCAATCTACACATTCCACTTGTTAGTATAAGTTTTTCAGGTCCTGATCATTAAGTGAGGAAATTTTTCTTAACAAAATACATGCCGTTATAGAAAGCTTTCTCGATTATATAGTCAGACCAAGTCAATAAGGCTAATTCACCTTTTATCAATAGGTGATCCAACTATAGTTATTCACCACATAGTTTCCTAATTTATCATGTCCAATTTCTCTATCGATCCATTTCTATTTATACTACCCTTCATCTATTAGCCATAGTATATACTAGCGAAGGTTTATAGATTTATAATGAATATTCAAATCAGACTAATGAATTCATTGTCCAAACATAACTAATCTAACTTTCCAATGCATACTTTGCAATATTCTATAAACGAGATCATTTATTATATGTTTCAATGTAGCCCTACACTAGTAAGTTTCTTGTCAAGGAGGCTTACCATTATTATGCAAAAACAAAAGTGTTATTTCTTAGCATTTAAGTAGACACTCTTTTGTCGATAACATATTAAAGTCACTTTATAATCTACACCACAACTCCTATTTGATCAAGGTGCAAGGCATATCAGTAACAACATATTTATTCCCTTCTTACTTAATAAGCATAACTAACTTTTAACGACGCACAATTTCCCTTAGTAGGATACCTCGAGCCTTTGTTAAGTAACATCCTTACGGTTTACTTTCGAGCATCGAAGATTGGTCATTTGTTCAATAAAGAATCGATGCCTTTCACTGATTGTATACATAATTCAATTTGGTTATAACATCTACATATAGACATTGGCATCTATACTATTTCCTCCATGTTTCAAATAAATAAAACAATTAGCTGTTATGCAAACTATTGGTAGTCAGTAACAATTTTATCGTAAGCATTGTGCATCTATCAATGTTTCTAAGACCCTCTTTCGTACCTTTTTAGTTGAGACTCTACTCAAACAATGAAAAGTACTTATCTTGTTTGATATGACTAGGCCGTTGGTCGAGTTTGAGCATAATCTCCATCTATTGATTGAAAAGGGTTCGAATCCATCAATTCCTTTTCTCTGAAAATAAATTTTTGGGTTAGTTTATTTGCACAATTATAACATCAAGGAAACAAGGAAACTAGTGAAACTTGTTTACTTTATGTTCGGTCCATGTAGGTCCAAATGCTTCAACTTGGGCTCTAGTATTTTCCTCGCTAGTGTAGCTCTATACTAGTCCATAAAAATATGGCTTCCCATTTTTGTTGTTATAAGAATTATTGTTAGCCCAAGGTAGCATATTCGTTCATTAACTATTTTTATCCAAGATACTCTAAATATATATTTCGTACATGTATCTATGCACATAGAGTGTAGTTTGGTATCTATACTTATGACAATCGGCCACTCCCATCAATACTTTCCTTGGGAATTATTGACGTAGCTAAAATTTTAGAAGTATATCATCTTTCTTTATATTTTTAAGATGAATATAATATCTGCTTAGGATAAAAGCTTGGTCTTCTTAATCCAAGTTCTAGGGAGAACTCTTTGGTGCATGCTTTTCTTAATACATACTAGGTGGATTCATCTGTGAAGACCCAATAGGTAAGTTAATCTACTTAGGACATACCTCGGCCTAGGTTGACACCTAATAGTTTAGGTTGTTAAGGCAACATATTTAATCCTTTATCCAATTCCCAAGATTCACTCATTGTTCTAACCTTGACCCCTACTGGATATAGTTACTTGTCACTTAGGTTTCATCCATGTCTTAGTCTCCCAAGTCTATCACTCAGGGAATTACTTCCCTAACACACAAGGTTCTGCTAGTGGGGCCTTGTCCTTAAGCTCCTCACCAGAGAATAAGTACAATCAAAATTCTGAAATTACAACATATTCAGGGGAAAATAAGAGGGATATTACACTCACTCACTGCTTGGGAGAATTTCCCCATCATTTTGTTTAATCCTCATGCAAAGGCCAGAAATCAGATGGTTTTTACCTCACACATGGGGTTGGGGGATTGTGATCTCATGCGGCAAACTGGAAGAGTGGCATGAACGGCATGACTCTGTTGTGTGTATGCTTTCCTTGTCAATGATGGGAATCCGTCTTCTTCCCCATCTGCGGACTGTGTAAGGTTCCTGTTATTTCATTATGGGATTGGGTTGTTGATCTTCCCTAGTCTTGGTTGTTGTGTGTGCACATATCTTTTGGGTGCTGCTGAGTTGTTTTGGCCATGCTAGGGCCAAATACCAACTCTGAGTTGCCTTGTTAAATTGAGTTTTGTTCACCTTTTTGTTTGGCGTTGTCACCCTGTTGTCTTCATCTTCTTCACATAGTTGTGAACTGTTTGTTTTACTACGGTATGCATTGGTTGGTATTCAGACCGTTGAGAGTAGGATTAGAGTCTGGGTATGCTTGAGAAAACTGGTGTTTGGAGCCACTCAGATAGAGTTAGACTGTTGGCTTTCTTCTCCACAACCTTTGAAGAGAATTGGAAAGGGAAGTTAGGGCCTGAGGTACTATGAAGCAAATAAAGGATTGATTCTTGTTGATGGGTCTGTGGATGTCTTAGAAGTCCGGTTAACTCTAGTGTAGGCATCCTTAGCTCTCCATTGAGGCCACCAGCTTAGCATTTATCCTTTCCTAGCTCCTTGACGGCCTGATAAACCCTATTGTGTGGGATTGGCTTATTTGTGTACCTTGGCTATGTGTAAGCCTGCTTTGACCCTTATTCCTTGAGGAATCATGCCCAGCTTGGGGGTGGCAGTGTTGCTAAGAGATTGATGAGCATGTTGGCATATGGTTGGGTGGAACGTTTCAGCAACGTCGCTAGTTGCGAGATGAATTCTTTTAAGATGAGTATTCTTGACTATTCTGTCTCTGCGTTTATATTTACTAATTAATGAATATGATGAACATGTTGTATGCTTGAATGAACGTATGTTTGCTTCTGCTATGTATATGAAGGATTATGCATCTTAGTATGTTTTATGTTTTAAGCTTTATATTTCAGCATTATATGCCTGTTCATGTTCATGGGGCTATTTTCCTGGAGGATTTTGTTTTTTTGGTAGCGTCCTCTCACCAGTCAGAGGGTCTGAACGTCACATTATGGTATCAGAGATCTGGTTGCAGCATGGGCCTAAATGGGCAATGAAGATGCAGTGATATAGCTTATGTCGCAGCATTTGGGCCTCAGAGGGCCATGAGAAATAGTTCACAGAGGCAGAGTGCCTACTGCCCAGAATAAACTAGGAGAAAATGGGTGAATGGCAGGAAAATTTTCAAAAATGTTCTAAGTGCCATAATTATCAGCTCATCGGAAAACTTAGTGAGAAGTTATTCTAATGCATCGGAAGAGCTAGTTTGAAGGTCACTCGATGAGGGAAAAACAACCTTGGTTTCAAAAAAAAATCTAAGTGCTTGGCCGTCGGCACATCAAAAAACTTAGACAGATGGACCTTCGATGCAGACCTTGACGGCGGAAAAATTAGTTAGATGGATTGGCGACATCTAGTTGATCGACCACCCAACACTTACCATCGGGGATCGGGGCAACTAAGTTGAAGGGATCGCTGATGACACATCGACGGAGGTTAGTAAATCGATCAGCAATGATTAGTTGATCGCATCACCGACGCTTAGTTTATTTTGCATCCATCGTTGCCGCTGGTTAGATGACTATCCTTCCGACGAATAGAGTCCTCAACCACCGATTTCATAGAGGAAAATTGCTCCGACAGCCGATGCGATGAAAGACAAGGCGGAACATTTATGAAAAAAATTCTAACGAACGAGATCATCAACGATCAAAAAAGAATAGTGCTTGGGATCGTCAATGAATAATTGTTGGGTTTGCCGATGCAAGGAAGAATTTTCAAAGACTTATCTAAGTGTCGAACCCATTGGTGATCGATGAATGATAGAGGATTAGAGAGCCGATCAACAAAATATATTTGATCGAGCGTCCATTGTTGCGGCTGTTTAGTAGACTATCCCTCAGAGGGATAGTTGTTCCGACCACCAATCGAAAAATTATAGTTGAAGTATTCGCTGACACCGTGGGAGAAGTTAGTGTTCTGGTTCGTAGATGTGCATCGAAAAAGTTTAGTTGATTGCATGTTTGTCACTGTGGAAGTCTAGAGGACTAACCTTCTAATGGGTAGAAATCCTGACTGTCGATGCCATAGTGACCATAGGTTCCGACCGCCGATAGGCTTGTGGCCGCGGAAGACACAGAAGGATTATTGGCCACCATTGTGGAAACCAAGATGACAAGCCACCCGATGCACAGAGCACCCGACTATCAACGCAACGAAAAATTTCTGAAAATTTTTCTAAGGAATGGGATCATCGGCGATCGAAAAAGGATAGTTGTTAACATCATCGATGAATAGTTGTTGACATCACCAATGAATAGTTGTTGAGATCGCCGAGGATTAGTGAATTGGATTGGCGAATGATAGTTGAAGGAAGAGCCGATGCAAGAAGAAAATTCAAAAAATTTCTAAGTATTTGTCAGCCATTGGAAAATGTTGGTGGTATTGATCACCGATGAGCATCAGAAGGAATTAGGGGTTCATGCGCTTCCATTGCGGAAGTCTAGAGCACTAATCTTCCGACGCGTAAAGGTTTTGACTATCAACGCTGTAATAGTTGTGCTTCAGATCGTTGATTAAAACTTATTAGTGGATCATACCACTGATCGTAAAAGGTTAAACGGTGATGAACCATCATTGTGGCCACCTAAGGGACTAACCGTCCGATGAAATAACAGATCTGATCACCGACAGATAGAAGATGAAGCTGTTGATGGGGTAAAAGATCTGCGGAGACTGCAGTGGGAATACCACCCACCATTGCAGTTGCTGAGTGGACTATCCTACTGATGCACTAGTCCTTCCAATCGCCAATGCCAATGTGTTTATTGAATAGTGGTTCCATGTTCTGATACATAACTACGGTGGCGTTTAGTGTTCAGGAGTGTTGACACTGCAGAACTGTTGAGGTCCCAATCTTCGATGAAGTCCGGAGTGATAGATCACTACAAGCCTGATATAGCGAAGGAAATTAGATGTTCCAGCCACCGAAACACTGGAAGGTTAGTGAGAAAAATATCCGATGAACATTCCTTGGCATCACCAATGCAGATCGGAAGTTTAGACAATTTGCTCCCCAAAACACTGGAAAGTTAGTGGGGAAGAGATCCAATGAAGAGAAGGAAATTTTGGGTTTTTCGAAGTGGAATTTTTCTCAACAAATTCCAACTATTTTTCAGTGGATTTCAGCAGATTGTCAATGGATTACAAGGTTGAAAAAAAATAAAATTCTAGGTGGCTAAATTTAACATTTCAGACCAGAATACATTTGGTAAAAAGCATCATTTTTGAAGTGGTGTGGTTTTCACACCCAAGGTCAGAATGAAGCATGTGGATAGGTGTTGGAAAGCTTATCCAGTAGGGAACAAGGGAGAGGTACTAGAATTTGAGTGTGGAGTAGAAAAGTGCTAGTGATTTCCTGAAAGAGAAATGTGTTGCTGCCAATATAGCAATCTGGGAATTGCGTGCCTAGAGGTAGCAAGACCATGAAGTCAAACCAGCTGTTGTGTGGAAGAGGAGTTCCATGCAGCGATGAGGGACTTGAAAAGGGAAATTTCCTTAAACCCCATCTTGCTAATTATGATTACAATTTTGATACATGAAATGTATGAAGATATGCCTAGCATGCATAAGATACATGTTGGTAAGAATAGTGAGAATTATACATTTATAATGAGCCACTAATAATAATTATTGCATGGATGTTGGCATTAGTGGAAAAACCAACGACAACATGGACATGGCTAGATATGTTGCTGATGCTGACAAATGTGACTAGCAACGCTATGGAGAAAGGGATAAGGCAACAAGTCCAGAATCTAAAGTTGGTGAGCAAATTCTGCAATCTCCTACAAAAGACCAACCAAACGGGTAATGTCAAGGGTGTAAGTAGGACCCATGATGGTAAGAGTTTAATTATGAAAATTGCATGGAGTGGTAAAAGAAAGAGGTCTCATACCATGTGGGTATTTGAATTTTATACTGCATTCATAGAGAAAGGTGTCATGCCTGTATTATGTTGTTATGATCTTAGTAGCCCAAGGAAAGTAAGCATTGATGATCTTGATTATAGTCATGCATCCTATATGAAGTAGTCATGGTTAGGCCATGCATGGTATGTTTGAATGCATAGTATTCCTGAATCAATGCAAGGTAGCATTGAGTGGGTATGCATTAAAATATTTTATAAATCTTGTAGTTATGCATTGAATGGATGCATATGAAAAGTATGAGTAAATGTTGTGGATATGCATACGTAAGTATGGGTGCAAATGTTGCGATGCAATGCATGAATGCATAGAGATAGTGCATGAGTTATTATGAATAACTAATGGCTAAAATGATGAATTGATGACAATTCTGGAACCATTTCAAGAGCTGTTATGAATGCAGGATAGTAAGTGCATGAAGAGGGTAGTCATGATCGATTGGCTACCGAAAATGCTATATGGAAGGGAAAGGTGGTACAATGATACGCTTGTGGAGTAAGGAGTATCTGAACATTTCATTTTGGCATAAATGATGTGACCTTGCAAATTTTAGTATGATAATGATTGCGTGAAGTAAATGAGTTTTGGTAATATTGATGTGATTAACAGCTGGAAGTTTTTGAATTTTATAAATTCTTAAAATGCTTCAGTGATTGTTGTAGCAATGAAAAAGTTATATGTGTCAAGACATACTAAGTGTTTGGCTGACTGAGGTGCAGGTTTCTGGTTGATTTTTTGGGGCATGGAAATTTGGGTAAGACCATGACAAAGGCCGAAATCTACCATGTGAAAGAGCCAAACCTTATGAGAAGAGTCTCATGGCTGTGAAAATAGTTTGTATGCATGATGGGTTGTTAAATTTGAATTGTAAGTTTTGGATTTAAGAAATTGTTGACAACTACTAATCACTATTGGCTTGCATAAGATTGTGTCAGGAGGACGCATTGTAAGTGGGTATTCATGTTATGCTAGTAAGCATAAAATTATAATGGGCATAGTGGTGCTACTTACAAGAAACCCATAATTGAGGATCACCTCATTGCCAAGAAAATCAATTTCTGTAGTAAACAGAGTTGCAAATTCTCATTGAATTTAATTACTAATGTCATGGCTTCATTATGGAACAATCAAATTTGGACTGTATTATAAGATAATGATTGACTGTTTGGCTATTTGATGAATGTGCCAGGGGTACACACTGTAGGAAGATCATGTGTGATGGCCTGCAAGAGCCAAACTTCATGGGAAGGTTTTCCCTTATCTTGGAAATGGGTTTCAGGTGAAACTCCATTGGAAATTTTGGGAATGTCCCATCTACACTGCATGTTTGGTAAGCAATACCAGTGAGATGGTATAGGTTATGTTGGTAATACATGTGTGGATACGAAATGTAAAGAGGAATTGGGATGGAAAACCGAGGGACTGTTAACTCAGAGAAGGGGTCCCCCATTCCTCCTTAACGAAGGAATACCGCATTAGCAAATGGATAAGTGTTCTGTGACCCTAGATAAGAATATCCATGTCAAATTATTAAAAATCCATATGCAGAACATGTTTTGATTTTATTTCCATGATGACCGATTGCTTGAGTATGAATAGGGCCTACATGGCACACACCAGAAAAGGGTGCACACTTTTCCAATGTCGGATCATGAAAGGGTTTTTCAATATTGATTACACCCTAGGGAGTGGATGCACTCCCGGTGTCTCAATACTTGATAGTGAATGATGTGAAATATGATTACAGTTTTAGAACAATAACGCTGATGTGTTTGCTTGTGTCGCTATGTTTCCAGCCTAAACAGATGTAGTCTAGTGTTGTACACTAAATGGAATTAGAGCTTACAGCTGGAAATGAAACTTGTAAATGGTCATTTATTGTCGATATAAGTGCATGTGTTACTGTTGATGGCCTGATAAACCCAACATTGTTGGCTTGGCTGATGATTGGTTGTTGATATAAGTGCAGGCGATTTGTTGACGGTCTGATAAACCCAACTGAAGGTTGGCTTGACTGTGCCTGATATA